>JANHFL010008269.1:89733-108490 GCA_032468155.1 Oxyrhabdium leporinum
CCCACAACTTCTGAAGGCAAGCTGTTCCACTGGTTAATTGTCCTCACTGTTAGGAAGTTTCTCCTTAATTCCAGGTTCCTTCTCTCCTTCATTAATTTCCATCCATTGTTTCTTGTCCTGCCCTCTGGTGCTTTGGAAAATCAGTTTACCAAAAATGTCAGCACAACTATTTATTTTTATTTATTTATTAATCACATTTATATGGCTGCCCATCTTAACTGGACAGCTTTCTAAATGTGAATAAATAAAAAAAATGGTTGTACTGACACTTTTGCATTCAAATGAGATGACGTATTTAGAATGCATACCATATGTTCAGTGGAATTCTCACTTTAATTCAAAAAAAGACAGCTAAGGCCATCCGTATGATCCCATATACATTCTAGCCAATATTTGTCCACACAACCTACAGACCACTTTCCATTGCAACTGGTTTTCAGTCGTTTAGTTTATTTGGGGGAGTTACACAAATAGTATATAGATTAAACGATTTCCTTATCTCAGATCGAACCACTGGACACAATTTTGAGCAATTAGTTGGATCATTTCCATTCCTGGTTGAGTTTCCCACAAGGCTTTTACCCATTTGCCATATTGTGAAAAAAGAAATCTGATACTTACACTGCGCAAGATTCCGGAATTGCCAGATTGAAGTGTTTACCTGGACTTTTTTTTTAAAAAAAAATCTCTGAATATGTTCTTTCTTCAAGCAACTGAACCTCGATTTATTCCTGGATAATTAAATTTTAAATGACCTAACTAGGATTTTAACAGCTTAATTGACCACTGATTCTAGCTTATTGTGCTCAATGCAGTAAACATGTATTATACATTCAATCAAATATGTTTATATGACTAATATTGTGGGCTAAGCCTGGTGGGAAAATAAACAAAAAAAGGGCAGAATTCAGTAAATATTCCACTCCCATCAAATGTCACCTTTTCAAACCAGGTGCTTTTATATAACACGGATGCATAAAACAGACCTGTGCAACTTGTCATACACCAAGCTAAAAGCAGCTGACCACCAGCCGTGGTATGTTGCAAACAAGAGATTCAATCAATCTGTTAGAAAACTTTCTTTGGGTTACAAAACACTTTCCTGGGGTTCTGAAATAAATAGAAGGGATGCCATTCCTGGCTGACTGCAGTACCACAGCTGGATCATGTAAGTGGTGGACGCCTGGCATAACATTTGGACCATACTGCTGGATGTGATCGTTTCGCATATATAAAATGCAAATCAACTCTACTAGGATCCAATTGCTCATATGGAGCTCAGATTCTGATCCTATTGGCCTTAGCATGCAGGCGGTATCCCAAAACATATTTGGAACAGCTAAGGTTATCAGTGAAGAGCTAAAGCCACTTTTGCAAACATCTTTTGAAAAGGTGTTTCAAAGAATGAGGGCAAAGAACAAAGCAAAACAGGAAAACCCAAACAAACTCCTATGCATATTTTCTCCTAAAGGCAGGTTCTTTCTCTCAAGTCTAAGCAGATTCTAGCGATTATTTTACTGGACCTAGACAGAAGACAAATGACTTGTATATCTGTAGTAAATTTGCAGGTGGCTGTGGGAGAAAAGATGATTTGGGTGCTCCTTCCAGTTACTTAGATTACATTTTTTAATCTTCATTTAAGCTCTAGGGTGGCAACCTTCTTCATCACATGACACTTCTTTCAGATAAAGGGAAATCTTCTGGCTTTGGGAAGGATGCCAAATCTCAGCCATTAGTGTGATGTTAGAGATTACTATTAATCTACTGCTCAGCAGAATGAAATGCTGGTCCTACCTAGATATGTGAAAGATTGATAGAGACATCTGTGCACATGCAGCAATAGCAGCAAAGAGTGGGAGAAAGGGCCTGCGTTATGAAGACTGATCTGAACCAGCTGTCCTTCCTTTAAATTTCTCTTAGGATCGAATGTAAAATAACACTGATAGCCCTTTCTAGCTCTCTTTCTTTCTCCGCTTCCTTTAGACAGCAGTGGTGTTCCTCTGGAATCAAATTAGAAACAGAGTCTTATTGTTGGAGACCTCGGTGCCATTACAAAGCGGTATAAGAAAAGTGTCGATGTAAACTATAGAAAGAGAAACCCCCCGTGGGTCAGAGTCTCCACCCCGGCGTCTTTTTCCCTCTCTATGTTTCTTCCATTGTCTGAATGTGCTCTCTCTCCTTTGCTCTCTCTCGTCTACACCCCCCCCGCCCCTCACTGTGACCCGTATGCCCCCCAATGTCTTTCCTTGGCCGAGGAGGAGGTGGAGGGGTGCAGCGGTCTTTCGGAGATGTCAGCAATGGCTAGCCCAGACGATGTTGTCAAGAAGATTGCATCAAGCCTGTGAGACGCTTGCCTGCCAGTGACTTTCCCTGGAGGAACAAACAAAGGGGAAATGGGGAGGAGGGAGGGAAGGAGAAGCCAAGGATATGAATTCATCTTGTGATTAGTTGGTAACACAGGCCAGATTGCTCGGTGAATTTCAGAAGCTGGGGAGGGGGGGCAAGGACCAATTATGGAATGAAAGATAGTTGTGATGACACATGTGGGGATAAAAGAGGTGGGACTATCCTATATTTCTTCTAGATAAACATTACTTGGGGCCTGAGAAAGAAAATCAAGGTCATGTCCTCCCTGTGGAACTATTTTCTGTACCAATTTTATGGCATTTACAAATATGATCAAGCTGCCCTTGATTTTACCCAAACACGTAAGGGAACCCAGTTATCTCTTTGCACTGTTGGAAAAATATGTCCCAAAATGACAACTTGGAAGTTTGTACAAATTCACTCCCCTTAGGCATCCAGGCAGTTCCATTATATTCATTAATAGGGAACATTAGTTTCGGGGAACTCCCAATCTGCAAATGCCTACATGCTTGATCCCTCAGGATTTTCCTTGATGTGATGAGCATATTGGTTCCTCCCTTCCCACAGCCTCTACTGCATTTGCATCCCAACTTCCTTTCTAGTTGCTGCAATCAATATCCAGAGATACCGGTCTGACTCAAATCTGCTTCATTGATGTAACTGCATCAAATTCTTTCAGACCTGTCGATGGATTCATAATTTCCCGAGGACATTTGTAAACACCCAAAATTCTCAAGAATGGTTAATTTAGAACTACAGGTGACATTGAAAACTAAATGTTATATATTCAGTAAATAATGTACTAAAATATTTCAATAAATACTCCTGTAGCAAGTGCTTAGTTTGTTACATAGAAGGATAAAGATTCTACCATTATTGTAGAATCTATCATTGTACCATTATCACTGTATTCATTGCAAAGGAATGAGCCCCCCCCACCCAATGTTCAGACACCAACTCCCCAAAGGCAAACTAGAGGGGGGGAAAGTGAACAGTGAGAGAGAAAAAAATCTTGTGCAATGGCTGACTCCTTCATATTGTCAACCTAAGCTGCCAATTGACAATTGTGAAGCTTCTTTATCTCCAATACTTTCATAACTGACACACTTATATGAGTATATCTGACACACTTATATGAGTATATGCTTTCCAAAACCCACTTTAAAAAAGACAGGAGGGTAGGGTAAGGAATGAATAAAAGTTAAGTAAAATAAATTGCCTGTAAAATTTACAAAATTAAGTTACTATATTTCACCCCCATGAACCCACCCCCCTTCTCCAGCAGATACAATCAAGCAGAAGGGAAAAAGTGGATGAAATGGGGATAAGAAGCTTTGTTCTGGCATTACAGAAAGGGATAAAATCAGCCAGGTAATTAGCCCTACTTTTAAAAGCATCCAGGCTTTGGAGCAGCACGGTCTGCATTCTTTGGCACTTCTTCCTCATTCTTCTGCTTTCAAAAATTACCATGGTTCCTACCTGGACTGGGAGATGAGCCTCTCTCTCCAATTCAATTTGAGAAAACTCAAGCAGAACATTTCAAGGCATTCTGCCCCCAATGATTGCTCTGAGGTCACAATGCCTATAAAGGTTATTTCTTTCCACCTTCAACATTTCTATTTTAGTTTATGCAACTAGTGCTGCTCACAAAATAACACAGCACACAAGAATTTATTACATTATCTTTAGACAGACCTGAAAGTCACATTATATATCTTTATAATGCTTAAATTTCTCCAAATCAGTGTACATCCTTCTTTTCTTAATTGGATCCCAATCATTAGCTCTGCTTGCCAATTGAATGTTAAAGATCTGCTAGCCAGACAGAGAATAGATGTACCTGCCAGATATGGCACTTAGTAATTGCATGAAAGAGAAAAAGAAATCCTCTCATTCTGAATTTCTTACATCTTACAAATAGACTCAATCACGTATTTGAGACTCAGGTTGGCCTTTGTTTCTTTAATCTTCTTGGAAAATAAGAATGGGGGTTGTGTGTGAGAGAGTTATTCCTGATGCCTTCTGCTATTATTTTTAATTCTTTGTATCCAGAAATTTGTTGACTGTCAGCAGAATGGATTAGGCAGGGTTTTAGGAAACAGGAGAAAGAACAAAATAAGCAATTAATTTATCTTTTCTTTCTTCCTTTAAGAGCAGATTCAGAAGAGCAACATATTCCTAGGTTGCAGTAGCTTAAAAAACATTTCTTGTGGTACAGTAATATATACAGTACACGTATATTTGAACTAAATCAGGGGCGTCAAACTCGTGTCATCATGGCGTCATCACGTGATGTATTGTGACTTTTCCCCATTCGCTAAATCGGATGTGGGCGTGGCCAGCATGTGATGCATCCAGCCCATGGGCCACGAGTTTGACAGCCCCGAACTAAATGAATGGTTGTAAATCAAGGACTACTTGCAGTGGCATTAGTGGACAATGTACTGTATGATTGCCACTCCAAGTGATCATAGGCCTAAATAAGGAAGCTTTCCAAATGGTTTTGTTAGTTTCGATTCATTTATAGCCAGCTTTGAACTCCTTAAAAATCTCTGTGAATCTATGATAGTCTGTGAAAGAAAAGGAAAAGCCTTCATTTTAAAGTTTAGCTGTTACTAATGGAGTCCAGAAATTCTCAATCTTCTGGAGGTGCAGCTTCAAAACTTGCACTGCATATGTCCCAAAGAGATACTGATACAGCAGTATACTCTCTCTCTGAAGTATTCTCTCTATTCAGATTTGAGAGTCTATTTAATGCCTCTTCAGGCGAGACGCTCCTCAAATTCATACTCTGCAATGACTCTTATTCTACAAAAAATTCACAAAATTTTTGAATCTGGTCACAAACACATACCCGGGTGGCGATCAAACATGACCCCTGACCCAGAAATTCCTGAAGACGAAACACTAGAAGATGAAGAAATTGCCAAAGTTATGGAATGAATTATGGTCGTGACCAGAGTTTCTACTGCATATGCAACCTTGTGCCTCTTCCAATCCTTATTTTTAAAGTTTATTCTTTTGAGGATGAGATCCCAGAAGACATGTTTCCACTCTGGAGTTCATTAAGATAAAATAGGATATTTTAAGAATATCAAGAGATTATATTTCTTGGGGTTGAAACCTATGGATTATATTCTTTAATTCAGGCATATACTTCACTGGGCTTCTTAGAAATTTTACTAACACAAAACCTAAATGCGGTATGACACACATGCTACAGAAACAAAACAGACCACATTTCCATTTGTTTTTAACATAAGATTTTGATAAAAAACTAAGGGCCATATCCTTTTAAAATGGTCTTTTATTAGAATTAGAAGGAAAAGAAAGAAAAGATGCATGCTGAAGACACATGAAAAGCAATATAAACTGAGAGAAAAGTTTAATGCCGAACAGAAGATTTTTAAAGCATAAACCAAAATAACAGCAACAACAACAGTAATGGCAAAAGAACATAAAATCCGCACAGATGCATTTACATAAAAAAGATCAAAGGTGTTAAATTAGTCTAAACAGAATAAGAAACGATGACAACAGAAGACAGACAAATATATATACATAAAACAAAAGCAAAACAAATATACCAAAAGCTTGTTCACTGAATATTACTTTAAAAGAAAATATGTCTGTTTCTCTAACTGCAGTAGTCCAATTATCAGCTCACTTCAAGAGCCATACAGGTGTTAGTTGGGTTGTTTCAGAAGAAGGCAGCAGGGTGGCCTAACAAACCTTTCATTTGAAATGCTACTTAACGGCTCTTGCACTCAGGTTTGGTGTTTCTAAAGTATGACCATGTATAATGTCTGTGACAGAATCCAAGACATTTTGTCTCCACGCAGTCTCCACTGTGTATATAGAGTTGTCGCCCCCTTACAAAAACTGTAATTTATTTTATGTGATTCACAGGGGTTATTTTAGTCAATAAGCTGCTTCTGTGGTAAAACATGTAAACATGTCCACATAAGTGTAAAAAAAAAGTCATCTGTTTATGTGCTCCTTGGGAGGTAATGTTGTTCGCAAATGTTGAGTATGTATGTGTGTTATTGGCACAGCACAGAATACCTATGGATGTACTGGAAAAAATTACACTACCCTGCTCCTGCATCTTGGATGTCAAAAGGCCTCTAAACAATCATATCTTCAGTATCAGAGGCGCAATTTCATACCGAGTTAGTGCTTTTGTAGGTGCACTTTAAAACAGAATACAGGTAATCCTCAACTTACAACAGTTCATTTAGCGACCGTTCAAAATTACAACAGCACCGAAAAAAGTGACTTATGATCATTTTCAGACTTACAACCATTGCAGCATCCCCATGGTCACGTGATCAAAATTCAGATACTTGACAACTGACTCATATTTATGATGGTTGCAGTGTCCCAGGGTCACATGATCACCTTTTGTGATCTTCTGTCAAGCAAAGTCAATGGGGAAGCCAGATTCCCTTAACAACCATGCTACTAATTTAACAGCTGCAGTGATTCACTTAACAACTGTGGCAAAAGAGGTCATGAAATGGGTCAAAATTCACTTAATAAATATTTCACTTAGCATCAGAAATAGTCATAAATCAAATCAATTCACATGTAGTGAATTACCACAAGCACTTCATTCTCCAGGTTTTTTTTAGCCCCACAACAATATCCTTTGGGGTAAGTTGGGCTAAGGCATAAAACTGGTCCTAAGTCATTCATTGACCCTGAGTGCAATCCCCACTCCAACATCCTAACTATATACTATATGGCAGATGCATTTTAAAGCTTCCTTACTGATAATCCAGACCAATCAGAATGAATTATAAGAATTATAAGAATGAAGATAAATATATAATGTTGTGGTGGGAGACACAAAGACATCACTTTGTCAAGCTATAGGTGGAAAACATAATGGCACTCCAAGTGTTGAAATATAATTCAGCAAAACCTGGACACATTGTTAATGATGAGAAATGTTGGAAATTGAAACAGAGAGACTGTTTCCTCATCCCTGTTCTGTGAGATGTAGGGAGAGTCAGGGTTGATAAAATGAATATATTATTTGTCATGATATTTACTGTCAACAGGCCAATGATGGCTTCCTCTTTAAAAGGGGAAGAGGATTATAAATCTCTATTATGTCTATGTACCTTAGAGCACCTCAGAATTGTGGGGAATGATGGGAACTGAAGTCTGACATATTTCAAGATCACAAAGCTAATAACATCTGATCCATATACTGTCTCTAGAATCAGAGGCATGTATTTCTGACTTGGCCTGGTCCAGCAAGTTTCTTGTGTTTTTAATGAACGGAGAGTATTTTACTGAATAGTTTTCCCCAATTCTTAGGGCTGTCTAAATTTATATAGTAATTTAACTACTCCAGTACAGCAATTTTTTAGCGCCTCTCCCATTTATCCAATAGAAACTGAATAAATAAGTAACATAGCTTAGGATCAGATTATCTAAGGGACCATCTCTTCTCAATAATTTTTACCTGTCCAATTTGGTCTAGCAGATCAGGGATGTTACGAGCTCCGTCAGCCAAGGAACGTTGGCTGATGGAAACCAAAAGTTCTGCCTTCTCAGCAGTAGACCCTCCCCCGTGGAATAGTCTTCCTTCAGGATGACCCTGACCCAGTTAGTTTTTCATAAGATTCTAAAGACCTAGCTATGTCCCTAGAGACCTGAAACTGTCAGGGAATCCATAACCTCCTTGCACTGTTAATTTTTATGCAATTATTATGATAATTCTCATTTGCCTGCATGTATTATTTATATCTTTTTCTGTTTTTATGGTTAATTGTTGGGGTATTGTTTGCCACCCAGAGTCAGCTGAATTGAGATGGGTGGCTATAGAAATCGGATAAACAAATAATGCATAAGTAAAATTCAGTATATGCTTCCCATATCTCCTGTTTTCATGGAATTTCACCTCATTTTCTGAAACAATTTGCCAAAGAGCTCTAGAAGCGACTGCAGTAGAAAAAAAGTATTTTTAATGAAACGTGTGGAAGCTCTTTTTTTTCTTTGTCCACAATAGGTCATAGTGTTCATGCTTTTAGTCCTTTGGATTCCCTTCTATGAAAATATATGAGAAACCTATGTTGGTCAACAGAACTGTAATAGATTTTTAACACCACAATTGTACTCTGCGTTCATAATAAATGAAAATGTTTAGTTGGCCATTATTAGGGGACTGATTGGAAATCATTCATTAACCATTAGTAAAACACCATGAAAATGAGACACCAAGAAAGGACTGTATCTTAATCCATGCATTAAAGTCATTGTTCTGTGTAAACTAACATCCAGAATGTACTTACTCGATATGCAAAAGAATCCACAACAGATTGTGCATCAGTGCTAAGGAAATAAACAGAAATCTGATCCTTTGCAGGAGCCCTCCTTCTTCTCAACCAAACTATCCCACCCTCTTTTTCTACAAGGCAATGTCTGTGGAAGCATTGTGCATGTTATCAACATTGTATGTGATAATACAGAGAATAGAAGCTATGTGTGCATCTTCCCCATTCTCATCAAGAATAACTTGAAAAGGGGGAGAAATGTCATGGGAATGGGACTCTGAGCAGGGGAAAGAGAGAGAAAACCAGATTCTATCCTGTTTGTGGGGAGCTTTCTATTGCAGATAGATAAACAGAGCTGGCTGTTTAATTTAAATGTGGATCTTGAAATTCTGTCTTTTTATCGCACTGCCATGACCGAAGGATACTACAGAGGAGCTAAAAAAATAAAAGTTTCCAAGATAAAAGTAAATATTAAACAGAAGAGGGAGGAAGAACGAACATAACTAAAAACAAATGAACTTACCATACTGCGAGTGAACTTTTCTAGGGAAGTTCTACGACCTTGCTCATTCTCGGGCTTTAGAAGGGGAAAACAAAGTTAAGAAGGGGGGAAAAAATGCCAAAACCAAAAAGAAATCAGAACAAAACAAAACAAAACAAAAAACCCTTCAGCTTACTTTGGCTTTAGAAGTGTTAGCAAAAGAAAACAAAAAAAATTATTAAACATCTCAAACATAGGGCAAGTGCTGTTTGCAAGAGCAAAGCAAGAACATTGTGTAATCATTCAGTAGCTGCTTTTCTTTTGGGAAATGCAGTTCTCCTTTTTTAAAATATAGCTATGGACATGTAGCCAAAGTTACATATATCAAGAAAATCGGATATAATGATGCATTCTGCATCTGTCACGTGTCTGTAAGTCTTTTGGAACTAAAAACCAACATTTTTCAGTTAGAAGGTAGTGGTCTGGATTTATGATGGAATAATCCAGTCTCTCTGTCTTTGTAATGTATGCAAGAATAGCCCAAGGTAGAACAGAACAGAATAAGAAAGGATATAATGAGCCTTATCCTATTCCCCCTTTCCAAATGTATTTATGTGGACATTTCAATTTGCCTTTCAATGACAAAATCAAATCCAGTAGGCTTACAAATAAAATGATACTTCTTTCTGATGTTCTGGATGTTATATGAAAATTGATTGGGTTATCTGCTATCTGCTTAACTTGATCTTTTGGAACTGCTATGCTGTGATGTTCTACTCAAAATGAATCCCATTGTATGCTCAGGTAGACTTTGTTGTTGTTAGTCACGAAGTTGTGTCCGACCCATCGTGAGCCCATGGACAACGTTCCTCCAGGCCTTCCTGTCCTCTACGATCCCCCCAGAGTCCATTTAAGCTCACGCTGACTGGTTCAGTGACTCATCCAGCCACGTCATTCTCTGTCGTCCCCTTAGACTTACTCCCAAGCAGCTATGCATAAGGCTGCTGTTGGCATAAAGGTTTTGCCAGGCTGCATACAAAACAATCAAATTACTATTATTTGTTATTTTTGTTATTTGGAAGCTGTAACTATAAAACACAGAATTTTACTATAATAAGAAATTCACCAACACTATAGCTGTATTACTGTCCTCCAGAGTAACATGATTCAACTCATCTGGCATAAAACAAATCTTATTAAATATGAATGAAAGGGTAATTTCCCAGCAAACAGGCCATTTAGCTGAATAAAGGAATTGTAATGTTCAGGGGCAAACCCATCAAGATATGACCTAAGTCAATTCACAAGTTTCAGGGGTTGAAAGATGGATTTGTGCATACATTTGGCATCATTACTAAATCAGCACAGCCTTTTTTTTTATGAACAGAAAAACAAGCACTCAGTTTTAGTTCCTAATTTCTGTTCATGTACTTATTATTAGTAAAATTTATATCTCATTTTCACTACTAGTCCTTCCAATTTTCCCCAAACTCAAAACAGATTATATTAACCTTGGAGAAAGTTAGTGGTTTAAAGCCATACTCAACTTTCATGGTTGGGAATGCAACTGAAGCTGGATTCCCAGGACTTTAAGATACTCTTTTTCCTACCTTCTCAGGGAAAAAAAAAAGCAATGGTATATAAAACCAGGGAAAAGCATAGTGACTCTAACTGCAAAGCTTCTCTTTGTGTGCTAATTAAAAAAGCAAAAGAAAACACTTTACTTTGGAAATAAATGGCTTTACAAAATATATGGAGGACAAGAGTACAGGCGGTCTTCGCTTAGAGACTACTTGTTTAGCTGTTTAAACTGACTGTAGTGCTGAACAAGTGGTACTTACAACTGATCCTCATCATTTTTCTCTATCACAGTATCCCTGTGGTCATATGATGAACATTTGTGGATACTTGTTTTAGGAAGACTTATTTTCTGGCTTCCTATAAGCAAAGTCAATAAGGAAACTGGGAGGAGATCACAAATGGCATCAATGTGATATGCTTGCTTAACAACCTATGGTGATTCACTTAATGATGGCAACCAGAAATGCCAGAATTTCTGTTGCTAAATGGTCATGTAACATTGTGTTTTATGATCATGTCACTTAATGATGGAAATTCTACTCCTAATTGCTATAATTAACCAAGGACTATCTATATAACTTAAGTGTTTCGGAAAATTGTCTTTTGTGCTTTGCAGGGCTATTATTACACCCATCCTGGTTGAAGAAATATAAAGATGTGTGTGTGTGTGTGTGTGTGTGTGTTGACACAGATGTACACATTTTTTTTGATTTAGGTTCTTGTGGAACAAGAGTGGAAAAAGGAGATGGAAGATTGATTCTCTGATCTGCCTTAAATGCACATATCTTGTCCTGGCCTAGTGAACCTTGGATGTAACCTACTAAAATTTTCTGAATTTCTTGTTAGCATGGTCAGTTATCCTGGTGGCTGGGAAATGTGGGAATTGTAGTCTGACATAGATTAAGGAAGATTGAGATGGAAGAAACATAAATGCTTCATCACAACAACTTTTAGGGAAATAATTCTAGGACACTTTTAACAAATCTCTAGATGACAATGGATTTTTTTTTTTGATTCCTAGAATGATATAACCAATCAGTGGAACTCATTTGGCATAGATATAACTAGAAAAGAGGTCTGCAAAGCAGTAGTTATGGACTCAGATATGATATTATGAAGAATGTGAAATAATTGAATTTTTGAGCTTTTCTCTCATATTGTCTCACATTGTCATTTTATAATTTTATGTATAAGAGGACATTTAGTTGCTGGGGCCAAAACTGCATTAACATAGCTTTCTGAAGTTCTGTTTCCAGAAGCCACTGTGCTCATATTCCCTTTCCTAACACTTTTTGCAAAGCATTTAAGTAGAAAGCGGGAAAATAGGATTCCAAATCTGCAACAGTTAAAAAATATGGAAGCAGGAGAAACTTATATTTGTACATGGAATTCTCATTCGAAGCATTACAGGTTTTTGTTTTTTGAGAATTGAAACCTGTGTGCACCTTAAATAGATTGGAGCTCTGTGGGTTTGTGTATGTTTGAGACCAAATCTGCTTAGATGCCATACTCTGTAAACACTTATGTAATGAAGCAACTATGATATTAGAACTGAAGGTGCCAGTTTAAATGTCAATTGCATATGAAACCATACAATGTTCACATATTTGTAGGCTGTTTTAGTCTTCCTCGGTTTCCCAGCACTGGTTGGAAATTCTAGGATATGCAACGTATCAGGAGGTTGTCAATTTAGGGAAAGCTGCATCTGTTTCTTTCCTACTAACACTCTCTGCTCTAGGTGATTTTACACTATTGGAATTGGCCTACCAAGGATGACTGGCTGAATGAAGGAACATCAAATTTTGTGAATCCACTACAGTCATATTGAGCTTACAGTCCTAAACACTATACTAATCCTAAAGACTATAGATCCTAAAGTTTACAATTCTATCCACTGAAGCCTGGATGAATATATTTAATTACTGTAAATATAGAATCCACACACATAAATAGATAAGGATTAACTGATGTAGTTTTCAAACACAGCCTTCTCCTTAAAATGTAAGGGAAGGGATTGTTGCAACCAACCATTACGCATGGTTACATAGAGTTAAAATAATTAGGAAATCCTTCATTCTAGTTAGCTGCGGGAAACTAGATGAGAATATGTGGATCCATATGTTTACTTTTTTAGCTATGTTCTTCCTTTCTTTTCCCTGCTCTCTGTTCCTTCTTGCTCCAATCTACCAGCATGGAATCCTTTAAAGCATCTATTGTCAAAGAGTCATTACCTCACATATGGACATTCTTGCAAGGAAAATAGATACATGGATTTAAAACTACCTAGGGCTAAAATTGAGCTTGAAGTAGCAATAAAACCTCACTATGAAAAAAAACACCCCATGTAATTAATTGGAACTAATCTAAGGAATAACTATCACAACCCATGTATAGATAGGAAAAAAAAGGGTCACGGTGAGTGAATGCTACACTTAGAGGAAAAAAGGATACATGGTTTGAAGTACAGTGTAATTTTGTTTTAATTGGCTAACTTGAAGAAGTTGACAATTATTCATAAATGTTCATTGCCCATATATACAAGTATGTCACTGCCATCATTACATTATTTGTGTAATGATGTTATCTTATATATGATGCAAAAGACTTAATTTGCATCCCATCAACAGGCCCGCATTACATGTGAAGTCTCATCACTGCTAGATTCTTCAATTCCACATTCTGATAGATGAGACAGGCCTATTTGACTCTTATGTCAAGAAAGATAAATATCTGCAGATCACCTTTTTGCCCATTCAGCTTTCAGAACAATAAGGAGGCATCCGTTTTAACTACCTCAACATTTTTCCTGCCAGTCAGGATTCAGGGGTTGGGTTTCTGGCACAAACTTAGAACGTCTTCTGAACTGGTTTCTTTTTTTTTCCTTGACAAAATACATCTTCTTTTGCTGTAGTAATGCTCACATGCACCCTTCTCCATTTGGGGAATAAAATGAAAAGACAGCATCAGGAAAGCTAAATCCATGTAATGCAGAATTCCCCAATCCCTCCTCCTAATTCTTTTTAAGAGTCATAAAATCGTAGTGTTGAAAGAGCCCATTTAGACCATCTAAAGCAGGGGTGTCAAACTCGCGGCCCGAGGGCCAGATGTGTCATGTGCTGGCCCCACCCCGCCTGGTTTAGTGAAAGAGAAAAAAGTCCCAACATGTGACGCTGCTGTGATGATGTGAGTTTGACACCCCTGATCTAAAGTCTAATCCTCTCCATGCAGGAGGTTAAGGCATCTTAACAGATGGCCTTCCAACCTTAGCTTGAACATCTGTACCAGAGGGAGCCATGTCTTCTCTGGAGAAGAGCTCACTGCTAAATTGCTCTTATGATGAAGACTTTTTTCAACATACAGACTATGCTGCTCTATAAAAAGGGACGTGTATAATCCCATCTTTGAAAAGGACAATAGCTGGTGAATCCAATCTACTCATAACCACCATAAGACAACTGGGTTATAGATACTTATCTATAGATATTTATTGTGTAGAGTCAGGATTTGGGGCTACACTTTAACATCCAGCCCAAGTACTATGTTAAATTCATTGAATGAAATCTGATATTTTTTTGTCATGGGACCATAACAGAGAAAGTCAACAGGACTTCTGACCAATCACCTAGCATTCAAGATACCCACTGAAGCAATCCTATCTCAACCACAGCCACAACACTGAGTGCTGCCCACCAGCTATGCAGGGCTACACAAGAGCTTAACGTCAGTATAAAGAGGAACCAACAAACTAGATTCAGTAAAAATGGCCTAATGGCCATTGGATTCTGTTTCCCCATTCCATCCAGACTTAACAACACATCTGCTGTTGAAGGCCCCCTGAAGTCTGTTTCTTGGATGTGAGAATCTCTTCAGTTTCAGAGCCTCTGTATGGCTCCCACGAGAGGAATCGGCATGTAAAATATAACTCTGAGAAATACTTGCAAACTCTTGGTGCAAAGGAAGTGCTGAAGGGTTCAGTGAGTATCACTGAAGTATTCTACACATTCTATCCATAGAAATATGCAGATGGTAAACTTCTTGCAAGAACCTGTACCAAAAATAGCCTCATGCGTACATCTCTATTTCACTGCCAAAAAGAGCTCTATGCGCACATTTCCACTGCTCAGGAGAGAGTGACCCTATCCAGTAAGGATCAAAGCTTTGCTCATGATCACCAACTGTGCTTCAGAGTTCCTGTGCATACAGGGAATCACTAGCTTGTCAGAAATAGGTTCTAAGAATTCTGATCCCATTGGAATTGCAACAGAAATTTGATTAGGCTGATTGAATTATGGGATCATGGGAAAGCAGCAACTAGCAGAGGAAAGCAGAGAGCCAAATGGAAAAAGCAGAGGACTCACAATCTCTGTACAAAAGCGGGCATATATATATATATATAAAAATGAATATGGGAAGTGGGAAATCATTTCAGGTGGGTATATATTATTTAAAGCTAGCCACAGATGAAAATTAAAGTATTATCAGCTCTCTGCCCCATTTATTCCTAAACGCCTGATTTAGGATTCTAGTCCATACAAGAAGCCCTTTGCTGTTTTATATAGTAAGGACAGAAAACAATAATGAGCAGAGCACAGCATGCTGACATGAAAAGAAAATAATAAGATGTGGCTGGATAGAGGAATAGTCAGAGTAGCATTTAGCATTTTGTTTAAAGTCAAAAATAATAACAAGTCTATAGTGCTGGTGGAAGGGAATGGCATTCACAGAAAATCAAAAGCTGATAGAAAATCAAGAGGAAGGCTTCAGGTAAGGCATCACAAGAACAACCATGAGATTAAACAGAAGGGGATGCTGCCCTGCTTCCCAACGGTTGTGACGCTGTATGACAAGATTATATGTTATTAAACTGGATGGTATTTGTGCCCTGCAAATACCTAGAGTGGCATTTTGCTATTTAAGGTTAAAAGATGGCGGAAGAGCCATAGTTCATTGATAGAGGGCAGTCATGTCAATCCCGTACACCTTAAGTTAAAGGACGCTGGGCAGCAAGGTTGGGAAAATCTATGGACATCTGCTAAGAGCAAACTTTCACAAGGCTTCACGGCAAATCATGTCACCCAGCTTAGAGTTGCTTCTGCTTCACTTTCGTCTCCCTGTCAGAGGATGGTCAGTTCCACTGAATACTGAGGTGGTGTATTTGGATGCCAAACATGGAGCTTTAGGAAGATGGGAAAGGCACATTCTCAATCCTCAGAAGAAGGAAAGGGAACAAGCCTTGGCCCATAACAAATAACAGAACATTCGTGTCCACACAGTAGCAAGCAGCAGCAGCAACAGCAGGCAGGACTCAAGAAGGACTTGAAGAAGCAAGCATGTCCTTCCCGATAGATACCTTCTTCTTTGCCAGCAACAAGTCTTGGTAAGCATTGGAACGGAGGAAACGTGCATAGCTGTCACTCTTCATCAGCTTGTAAATATGTTCCTGTGGGAAGAGAAGAAATGACAGGGCGAGATTTGTTATTGGACGGTGTTCAACAAACGCCAGGCACCTACGAGGAACAAAAAGTGAAATATCAAAGCACAAGGGAACGGTCACCCCCAAATTTCTAAAACATGGTGATAGATGTTCCACAATGGACTATCAGCCAGGTGAAAAGAAACCTAGGCATGGCTTTGTTCCAGGATGGAAGGAATGATTACTTAGGCAATTGAAGGTTTCTGCCATCTTTCAGTCCAAAGGATTAAATAAAAACTTTTTTTTTTGCACAATACTGCCTTTCAGATGTTCATTTTTAGCATTCAGAAACTCTACTGCAGATAAGACTCATCTTAGGTGAGATAGTAGGATTCTAACCTCTTGCTCTCCACTGACTGTATTCATACAAGAAAGGTATCCTGGTTATCGAATTCGATCATTTGAGGGGTTGTGTGATTAAAAAAAAAGGTGCGCACAAGTGGAGGTGACATATGTGCACACTGAGATCTGCACAAAACCATATGGGGCTTAGTTAAGGCATACAAGAAATAGGGAATTGGTTTTGACAGTGAAAATGAAATAATTTTTGCAAGTTATAGCTAAATGGCAAAAAAAACCTAAAGCAAATAGGTGGATCTGTGTACTATGTTTACTAAAGAGGGGGAAATGGAGCAAGAAATGTTAAGACATGTGGATGCTGATAGAAAAATAGAGCAGAGAATGTGGTTCAGTACAGTATTGTATTACAGTGAATAAATATTCGTTGAAAGAAGTTAAAATGCCTGTCTATAAGAAAGTGGGTTTGCCCATTTTTGTTATCTGGAAATGAGATTGAATGAATTGGACTGGAGCATTTACAAAGACTGTAACTGAAATGGATACTGTATGATTATGGTCTGAATGCAAAAGTTTGGGTCCAGTATAAAAGAAATATGTTGAAGTGGTTTGGTTATATAGACAGAATTAATGAGAACTGAATTGCAAAGCCATTTGAATTAAGTAAATGGGTTGAGAGCAAAGAGAAGCTGCATAAGTCATGGTTGGATGGAGCTGAAGAGATATCATCATGAGCCATGTAGTATTCGAGTTTAAATTAGCATTGGTCTACCATGCTACTGTTGATAGTCCTAGAACAATACTCATAATGTAATAATATCCTTAATAAAATTTGCACAACTATTTGACCAATCTCCTATGATATTGCAAGGACTGGTACCATCTGGTACTTTAATCTAGATTTATAGATTACAATTTATATGAGTTCCACCTAACATGATGATGTTATAGTTAGTATAGTTAGTATAGTTCAACATGTTATAGTTGAAAAATTGCTCTATGCACATTATTATGTTGAATTTCATTTTAGCTTTGAATGGGCTCAAAGGCAAATGATTTTGGATGGCATTTTTTGGTCTGAAAATAGACTCTGCTGGATTTACTTTGATGTGATACCACCAATCTAACTATGCTGGATCTTTCCCAACCTTTTTATTTTTCCTACTGCTATAATTTGACATGAAAGTAGATGCATTAAGAGAAATTGAAAGGATGGTTAAATGCAGATGTTCAAGAAGAGCCAGGACAGGCATCAAACGTGGACCTTTACAAGATGCTGTAGCCATACCAGCCATACCAGATTTATTGATTTTATAACCAGCCTTCTGCCTAAAGAACAATATATGGAGTAATCTTTAAATAACCTAATAAGTAGGTTGGCCTATGAGATAACAGGCAGTCAGTTGCCATGGAAGTTCTATGTAGCTAAGGCTGAAGCTCTTTTTAACCATGGTCTTCCTAGTTCCAGTCAAAGACTCTAATCAGTGTTCCAATCTGGCCCCAGCTTTGTTGTTTGGACTAGTTGTCTGACATGTCTCTCCTTGTTCATTAGTGTGCTCATGCATGTAGATCCATATGATGAATAGCTACATGCACAGACCTATATATTAATTAGCTGTACATCTGGGAACTGGTAAACAGCAACTCTCTTAAATAGATTCTAAAATGGATTTATTCTAAATTGCTTACCACTTTATTAAACTTGGCATGTTAATGAATAAAAGGCCTAGAAGGAAATCAACAAATGACTTGGAGACAGTTTCAGAGTGCAAAGTTTCAGGGACACTTTTTTAGACAAAATGTTGACACAAGTATGGCAGTAATGGTTTTCACATGAATACAATTTGAGAAAGGTAGCTGCAATCTTCTTTGCAACTCACTGAGAAGGACATCCAGCTGCCCCTGGCTCAGCATTGCTCCTTTTCCTGGACCTGATGGATCTGCTGTCTCCAATGGCTCCAATTTGAATGACAGTTTCAGTAAAAGTCTTCCATATACTATGCACTCAGGCTGTAGCTAGAAATACATTATCTTGTGATAATTCACTATATGGAGCTGGTTGCTTCTGCTGATAGGTGATATGATAAAATATGTGGAGCTTGCAGTCCACACGAAGAAGAAGCAATTAGTGTTTGAAAATAGAAGGGAAAACAGATGAGGAGACATAAGCAAGTGCTTTGGAAAAAGATTCCCAGTGAAGAGAGAGAGAGAGAGAGAGAGAGAGAGAGAGAGAGAGAGAGAGAGAGAGAGAGAGAGAGAGAGAGAGAGAGA
>JANHFL010008269.1:119092-146446 GCA_032468155.1 Oxyrhabdium leporinum
ATATCTCAGGACACCCCCCCCCCCTATAGGAATGTGATTGGGAAACATTTGCAAAAAGCAGGAAGGTTCTGGAACAAACTATATAGGAGCTTTTGTTGGCAGCATACAGAGAATGAAATACGGAGAACATGGGCACAGCTTGGTATGGTATCAGGTAAAGTGTTTAGTGTAGCCTTCCGTAACTGGGATTTTTTCCCCCAGACAGCCATTCTGACTAGGAATTCTGGAAATTGTAGTTAAATAGAACTGAGGGCACCAGGTTGAGGAAAGGAGTCTTAGTACCCGGAACAAAGCTGTGCTGTTATTTCAATGGCTGAAATATCAACCTGAGGAAGCCAGGAGAAAACAGTCATCCACGAAGCCATCTCAGGGACATACGTGATATAACATAAACCAGAGACAACAAAGTCTGCTGGCCTGTAGGATCACAAGAACCGAAACAAAGTGCATCCAGTTCTGCTTCAAAACCTAATAAGGAGAATATAAATGCCATTTCAAGTCTTCTGGGGAGAAAATATGAGTGTTAAATGACAATATTTGTAGCATTTATTATTAGTTTACTCGCTGTTTGTGGTTGATTGTCATTTCACAATAGGAGATGTGGGTTACCTAGCGCGTATCTGCCATCTGTTTAAATATATATGAAGCCACTGATTGGCCTCTGTGGCACATTTCCTTCAAATGCACCACCCAAATGGAACGGCTGAGAAAAGCACTGCTTTCTGAGAACACTCCTCAACAGGTCTGGGAGTGTGAAAAATGTTTTTTTTACTCTGAAAATATCCCTGACTAGCACCTTCACAAGAGTACTAAGGAACTTTGTACACCTAGAAGTGCCCTCATTTTAATACTTGTTTGGGGCAAGAAGTACCAAAGAAGGGGAAGAAAAAGAACAAAACATTTGTGAAGTCCCTTTCAAATGAACAGAAGGAGCTGCATTTTCTGCCGTGCTGATCACTCCCTTGAATAATCTTCTACCCTTTTGAAAGCAATATGTAAATATTTAGAACGTAGGACTTGTTTCCATTTCTGCCTTCCTGAGTGAACAAGTTCACCGAGGATCAAATCCTATGCCTTCGACCTTCAGAGTGGGCTGGCATCAGCCCAAAATAAGCTTGTTTAAAAGTTCCATTGCTTTCCATGGGTGAATTATGGCTGTATTTTCTGGAACACAGAAACACTTATTAGCCATCTTAGTTTCACATTGATTTCACCGACTACCAAGCAGTACTTATTCCTTATGTTTTGTGTGCACATGTGTGTACATGTATACATATATACTGAAACTCTCTCTCTCTCTCTCTCTCTCACACACACACACACACACACTCTCTCTCTCACACACACACACACTATAATGAGCAACTATAAACTATTTTACCAACAATGCTGTCTTTGCAAATAATGGGCAACCTAAGAAACTGCACTTTCTCTGACCTGGCTGGGCTATATATCATAAAATTCCAGTGAAATGTATTTATTTATTACACTTGATTGGTGAAGCTGAACAGCTGACATATGGCTCCCAGATGGCCTTTTGCAGCCAAACAGGCCTTCTTACAATTCACTGGGAATAGACCACTTCTGCATATGCATTTTCTGATGTCACAAATGAAATACTGTACTTCTTGGAATATTTAAGTTGTGGATGCAATTAACACAGGAATCAGAGAAGTAATCTTTTTTTAATGCTTTATTAAGTGCTTGGAGGCAAAAAAAAATCTTTTTAGTTTGTGAAAAATTTTGCAAAGAAATGAAGGTGTCGTTTGGAGCATGATCTAGCTATCAGTGAGAAGGGAAAATTATGTACAGAAATATTAGGATATTAGGATTCTAAGCTAATGGCTGTATTTCTTTGAAGCTGCTAAACATGAGAGAAGACTTCATGTTGCAGTAAGCCTTGTTCTTTTTTTAATGATGATGTGTCAAGCAAGCTACAGTTGGCTGACTTTGCATATTGTGCAAAGTCAAAATAATATGAAACTCAGCAATAAAGTTTTTTTTTATGATGATGTGTCAACCAAGCTACAGTTGGCTGATTTAGCACAATGTGCAAAGTCAATCGCTTTATCCTATTTGAGCTTGTCTCTAACTAGGCGCCCTCCTAGGTGGGCTTCAATCGTATAATTCTTGGCCAACCTAGAGGGCACCACCTGGCCTGGAGCTGCAGAATAGCCTTAAGGCCAGTCATGCTCAGTATTCAAATGCCAAGCCTCGGGATGTTTTTTGTTAGGAATTTTAAAAGCAACATTTCCCCATCCCATTTGTGAATGCTTGCAGGTAATTCTGCAATAAGGATGGTTTTTGTCTGGCATCTAGTCTTTGGGATATCGTGTTGCTCATTCAGTATCATGCAATTTTCACTGCTATTTGGCAGATGTAAGTCCCTATAGAGCATGTGCACCCTCTAGTGGCGAAGAACCCAAAGACTTTGGCATGTTTTACCAACTTTGATCCTTCCACCTGCCCACCAATCAAGGTATAACTTGAAGATTATCAAACACACAGATAAGTGTATGTTCCGCACTGTCTATTATGTAAGATTTCAGACTGCAGGAGCCCAATAGCAACATTTATCTGATTTATTTATTTTTGGATAAATCTTTCTTCTTCTTCTGTGTCTTCCCATTCATTTGGAACACATTACCCATCACCCAATGACTGTGGATGATAGGGACTGTATTCCAACACATCTGGAGGACAATCTATTGAGAGAGGTCAATGTACATAATATCTGGTTATGCCACTTGTTTAAAAAATTATTCATGGAAAGAGAGAATTTTTTAGGGAAGTACATATTTTATCTATTTGAATATTCCACATTATTTTCTGAATATTTTCTTAATGGTTTTGTGGTAAACCTTTGTTTTAAACAAAATGGCTGTTTTATGCGAAGTTCCCCACAATGGATTTATTTACCTGCAATCCGTAACCTGTATCATTATTAATACTTTCCTTTTTGAAAGTATTGTTGTTGCTAGAATTTACAGAAAAAGACAGCAAAAAAGAACAAAAAAACCAACCCCCAAAGCAAACAAAAACATAAAAGAAATAAGAGTATATTATGAAATAGATAAAAAATAACTCAGTTTTCAAACATAGTATTAAGCCTTGAGAACATGGAATAATATTTACTAGTCTTTCTATTACAGTAAGAGTTCATAAGCAGAGAATGAGCATCTATCATTAACTAAAGATTGTAAAACTAGAGTACCATTATCTTTCTAATGTAAATAAATATAATAAACTTGTTGGTATATTTACTGGATAAACCCATAATTCCTCATATAGTGTTAATTTCCAAAATCTGGAATTTAATTCAAAATTCCATTCACATTCTCAAACTGTATTACTTTTCCCCAAGCTACATTAACAAGCTTATTGATTATAACTGATACAGTAATACATATATTATGCATAAGTGTCCTTTCCATCCTTCTACACTTCCAACAAATTAATCATTTCTGAAACTTCTTGAATCTACTTCAGCCTCAGTCTGGAAATGGAGAAGACAAAACAATCACATATTTCTTTGGAGAAAGAATAACCTTGAAGTATACATGGCCATAGATACATGCATCCATTTATCTCCTCTTTCAACAGCAGGATTCAGAGGGATATTAAGAAGTTCCAAAAGAGAGGTAATTTGCTTGGTCTAGCGTCTCCCACAAAATGGCCTCCCCCTTTTTGTAATAGCTACTGTTGAGAAAGATGGAATATCAGTTAGGTCTGCAGCAAATATTTTAGACCAGGGTGTGATAAAATAACTACAGTGGCATGGCACCTTTCAGAACTGAAATTATGGGACAAGAAGAGAAAATAAAGGCTGAGAATACATAAGGAAAGGATTTAAATAGACAGCTTTAAATAGCATTGAGTGAGCAGAAAGAATTTAATGGTAATGAAAACCTTTATTATCTGTGCATATCTATATCTGTGGCTTTGCATTTATGATGTTTACAACCTCATAATGTTTTCAGAATATAGTTAGTTAGAATAAAGAATGATACAAACAACGATCTGTTTTAAGTTAAGGAAAATTGCCTGAAGGAATAAAACTCCCCTAATATTTCAGTCTTCTATTTAAATGAACCTCTTTTCTCATTGCTAGGCCTTAAAGTTTTCCCCATTTTTAATTCCCAAATGTCCCTCTGCTTAGCTTCAAGGTTGTCAAATTATTGCTCCTTCCTAGATTAAGAAAAGAGAAGGAGAATTTTAATCATTGCGGCATCCTATAGATTTTTGTGATATACAAAAGAGGATAGAAGTCCAGAGACAGATGGTGAAGGTTCCCCTCAAGATTGACCTTGGGCATTTTGTTGCTATAGGCAAAATACTGAAATAGCTTATCTTTCCCACAGGATTCTGAAAGTTCAAAAACCCACAGCTGACTGCTCACTTGGTCCTCCTGGCTGCAGAATTTTGATGAGGCCATCTTTAGGCCCTGAAACTGTGCTACCATAATTACTCCCCTCTTGCGCTTACTGCTTTATTATCTCAGTAAGCTTTGGACTTTGTTCACTAACGCTGCTGCTGTTCACCCATCTGCCCTTAACTCAGTAAAGTGTATCTTTTAATTCTCCAAATGCTTCTAAAGTATACCGACTGATGCCAAGACTCTTTGATTTGCCAGTGCAGGGATAGCAAATTCTGCATTGTTTATGGCGGCGACTATGCTTTGATTTCTCCAGAGCATTCCTGGACTGGGAGTCCCAATTTGTCCTTTTTGAAAAGGAGCAGAAAGAAGGGTTAAAGAGTAAAATTAAAGAGCTCCTTGAAAATTCTCCAGTTTTTTTACAACTTCCATTTTGGGAAAAGGTAAGGGAAAGTTGCAATTGGTGTTGATTCCCCCTTAGGAGTGGGAAGGAGTTAAATAATTAATTTAAACTTGTTTTGAGGGCAATATTTCATTAAATGTCTCATCTTCAAGCATGTGCTGATAACTTCATGACTGACTTAAACCAACACTTAACCTGAAGCTTCTTGTACTTAATATTCATTGGTGACATTTTAAAAAATCATCTAGACCAGGGGTGTCAAACTCACATCGTCATGGCAGCATCACGTGACGTATTGGGACTTTTTCCCCCTTCGCTAAACACATGTGACACATCTGGCCTGTGGGCCATGAGTTTGACAGCCCTGATCTAGACCCCTGGAAATGAATCTTTCATAAAACTTGATCATGACATTAACAACATCCAATCCAGCTTTAATCTTAGCCTATCCACAGAATAAGTCCATTTCCTCGATGTCACCATAAAACTATACAATGGTTACATAAATATCACATTATATGGAAACCTACAAATCACTGCATATCTTTTCCCTCCAGCTTCACCCAGAACAAGCTATGAAATCTACCATTTATAGCCAGGCTCGACACCATAACCGCATTTATTCTGACCCGCCTGATAAAGATGCTCAGCTGATGGAATTTAACCAGCTATTCACGAGAGAAAAGTACCCGCCTAACAAGATCAATAGACAAATCAATAGAGCCAAGCCAATTCCCAAGAAAGACCTATTAAAAGGCACACTACAGAAATGGAAAAAAAACCCAGAACTACACCGGTGGTCACCTACAGCTTAGACAACCACCCAAATTAAAGGAGATTCTCACTAGCAAAATAAAAGACAAAAAACACAAAACATGAAACAGAACAATGGGAACCAGTCCCTGTAACAAACCCAGATATTTTCCCCATTCTCACCAACAACACCATCACAGGCCCCAACAAGTTCACACACAAGATTAGAGTTGATATTTCTCTAAACTGATATATACCGTTATCTGTCAGCAAAGTCTGTTTAGCATTCTCTAGCACTAGCACTGATGATGTTACCAATTTGGGGTAATGAAACATCTGCAAGAAAGCAACCAAACTCAGAGAGCACCAAGGACCCCTCAAGTCTTTCTATATTCTATGTAGGGCAAATAGGACAAACGTTGTACAAAATAATTAAAGGTCACCATTTTGACATTAGGACTCAAAACAAGGACAAAATTGTATCAAAGTAATACAGTCTCCAAGGACACTGTATAACAGACCTCAAAAAGACTATTTTGGAAGACTAAGTTATAACACCACCATTGCTGGACTCACACCAAAAGATTGCAGGCCATCTTAGAAGGTCTCAGAAAACATAATTATTTTTCTAACACATTGGAATTGTTAATTGATGAGGTAATGGTAATCTGTCCCATATGAAAGCTGAATCTTCATAGCCAGCCTGTCTCCCTTCCCTTCTATCTCTAATGCCTTTTCTCTCCAAGACTTCCCATAGCAAAGAATGCAGAGAAGAGCAACAAGAATGATTATGGCATCAGAGGACAAAACATACAAAGAATGATTACAGGAATTGGCTATGTGTAGTTTAATGAAAAGAAGGACTAGGGGAGACATGATAGCAATGTTCCAATATTGGAGGGGCTCCTACAAAGATGAGGGGGGGGGTGTCAAACTATTTTCCAAAGCACCAAAAGGCAAGACAAGAAACAATGGATACAAACTAAGCAAGGAGAGAAGCAACCTAGGGAACTAAGGAGAAATTTTCTAACAGTGACAGCCTTCAACAAATGGAACAACTTGCCTTCAGATGTTATGGGTACTCCATCACTGGAAGCTTTCAAAAAGAGACTTGACAATCATTTATCTGAGCTGGTATAGGGTCTCCTGCTCAAGCAGGAAATTGGACTAGAAGTTCTCCAAGGTCCCTTTCCAACTCCGTTATTTTATGTTCTATGTTCTACTAAAGTGCTGAAAGGAGGCTGCTGAAGCTAGCCCTAAAAAAAGAACTTTGTGATGGGGAGATTAATCAATTGATATAATTAGCGCGTTTCGACCTGGGGTGATTAAACCATGCTGAGATAGATTTTGGAAGAAGATCTCCTTCATTGAGATAATGTGCAGGAGCTTTTCTCTAAATTTTCAGTTAGCCTGACTGAACTCAACAAATGGTAATAACTCAGAAGAAAGGCCACAAGAAGAAAGGTATTTTTGAGAATTACCTGTGATCATGATAATTGAAATTTACCAGATCCAGCTGAAAAAAAGTGGCACTTGAGCTGATATTTATTTATTTAGCTTACGGCATATCATATATAAACTAGCAATATATACTAACATTTCACCTATATTAGTAAAACATAATAAAATATAAATGTTAAAAAGACCTACATTCAATGACTAACCCAACTAACCATTGAAGCGCAGCATCATTTATATTGTAAAAAATCAGATACTGGACCAGTCAGTTTACAGTTGATCACAATGTGTTCTACAGTTTGACGTGGGACTAGGGTGCCTGTACCTTTTTCCTACACTCTGAGAGGATTGGCCTAAAATCACTTAACTAGATTCCATGCCTAAGGCAGGACTTGAGTGTAAGTCCCCTTGCTCATAGTCTAACACTTTCACCACTACACTAAACTTTATTATACGTAAAATACACATTGTGTAGTTTCATTTCTGTTTTTATTTGCTCTAGTGCAGTATTTCTTAAAAGTTTTTTTTTCTATTTTAAGATCTGTTGCAACTTTTAAAATTTTTGAAGGACATCGAAAAAGCTTTTGTTTGTATGGGATTATATTTATCAATATTTAATCGAAGATAACAGAATAACAGAGTTGGAAGGGACCTTGGTGGTCTTCTAGTCTAACCTCCTGCTCAAGCAGGAGACTCTATACCATTCCAGACAAGTGGGTGTCCAGTCTCTTCTTAAAAGCCTCCAGTGATGGAGCACCCACAACTTCTGAAGGCAAGGTATTCCATAGGTTAATGCATTTAAAGTTAAAATTGGCACATTCACTGTCACTATCACATCTCCTGAGTGTTTGATGGGATTTAATACCGTATTACTTTTCAACAAAAGCTAGCAAAATTTTTGATTTTGCAGACCAGTGGGGGGCAGGTCTTGGGGGAATCCCCAAGTGTCGTAATATATTTTGAGAAAGACCATTCTAATGGATGCACATTGGATACAGAAGTTGGAGATATAAACTGGGTCCATTCTGTACTGAAGGGAGGAAAACGAATCTTCTTACTTCAGTCCTCAATTTCTTTATTTAGAAAGTTGTATCCACACTCTCACTGCATAGATAGGAAGCCTTTAAATTAAACTAAAGGAGCAAATAAGAGCGCAAGATGACGGAGAGCTATAGGAAGAACTTAAGGGGATGGTGTTTGTGCTGTCCCAATTACATGTAGTCCTTGACTTACAACAGTTTGTTTAGTAACCATTCAAAGTTACAATGGCACTGAAAAAAGTGACTGATGACCGTTTTTTACACTTACGACTGTTGGAGCATCCCCATGGTCATGTGATCAAAATTCAGACGCTTGGCAACTGACTCATATTTATGACGGTTGCAATGTCCCGGGGTCATGTGATCACCTTTTGCAAACCTTCTGAAAAGCCAAGTCCACGGGGGAAGCCAGATTCACTTAACAACAGTGCTACTAACTTAACAACTGCAGTGATTCACTTAACAACTGTGGCAAGAAAGGTCCTAAAATGGGGCAAAACTCACTTAGCAAATGTCTCACTCAGCAACAGAAACTTTGGGCTTAATTCTGGTCGTAAGTCGAGGACTACCTGTATACCATATACAGATGGCCTGCCAGGCTTGGCTCAGTGACCAAACATGACCCTTGCATGGAAACGATCCAAGTTCAATCACCAACATCTCCAGATAAGGCTCTCGCTGAGTTGCCGCCAGCTGGTGCTGGCAAATTTGGGTTAAATGGATTCATGGTCAGTTGTACTAAGCTTCCTGCATCCCTAACACAAGTTTGGAAGATCCACAGGTTGTATTCTGCTTGTGCGGATACCTTCAGAACACCAGCCTTGGCTAAATAAGAGAGCTGAGTTGTCAGTCTCTTGTGCAAGTCCTGCAAGGAAATCAATAGAGGAATGGCCTGCATCGAGACTGTGAATTAGAATTCGATTCAGATTCTGTGTTTGCGTAAATTAATATGGTTACTGAAATGTCCTATTTTCTGGTCTACGCCCCAAACTATAAACTCATGGAATATCCTCCACTCATATAGCACAGCAAGCTATCAAAGACCTAACAAATGCTAAAGTTAAGCAAGCTTAGCATGTTGTAGAAATGCAGCCCTTGGGTTTGTAACTGACTTGGTTAACATGTTGTGTGCATACAGCTAGTGAGTGCAGGTAGTCCTCGACTTAAAACAGTTCATTTAGTGATTGTTCAAAGTTACAACATCACTGAAAAAAATGACTTATGAACATTTTTCACACTTACAACCATTGTAGCATCCCCATGGTGATTTACATTTGGATGCTTGACAACTGACTCACATTTATCATAGTTGCAGTGTCCAGGAGTCATGTAATTGCCTTTTGCAACCTTTGACCTTTTGACAAGCAAAGCCAATGGGAAAACCAGATTCACTTAACAACCATGTTATTAATTTAACAACTGCAGTGAAGTCATAAAATGGAGGCAAATTCACTGAACAAATTTTTCACTTAACAACATACATTTTGGGCTCAATTGTGGTTATAAGTTGAGGACTACCTGTATACAAATTCCACTGTTCCTTCCTATGGTCACATACAGATTAGATCTATGTGCACAAGCTGCATGCATTTCAATGAGGCTTTAAGAAAACTTTAGATGGAATTCCAATTTTAAGACGTCTGTGACAGATAACTGTGCTTTCTTTTTGAGGGCAAGGAATCAACATTCCTTCTGCAAACTATTTGCTGAAAAAGCACTATCAGATTTTTGCCTTCTAAATTCTTTTCACCATGTTTCCTGATACCTGAAAGATATTGGCACCATCCAACTCCTTCACTGGCAATGGCCATCAAAAAGAGGATTCAAGTGAATGAGCTGTAATTTTAATGTGGTACCCAGCTGATCAAGAGAAAGTACTTTTTACCATTGAAAGCTAACACATAATGGAGAAATGATCTGAAAAATCAGATTTTTACATGGAACACTGCATCTTGTGAATATCTACAGAAATCTTTTAGTGGCTGGGGACTTCTGGGGGAGATATGGAAAACTGAAGATACTTCTAAAAAAGCAGACCATAGAAAAGACCAAGAAACTGGTGAATAGAGCGGTCCCTTAGAACCTTTCCAGATACGGGAGATTGACCACATGTGCTCAGGACAGCTGCTCTTCATGAGGAGACAGCAGGATAGCACTTTTCTGTGAGTCTGAGAGCTGGGAGAGAAAGATATTAGCCACCTTGCTCACCATCACGGCAAACTCTTTTAAAGGCCACCAAGTTCAGAAACCTCACTTTCATCATTTTCAGAAACTGCCTATTAGCCGTCTTAAAGCTATTAGAAATCTCTTCATGGTTGGGAAGCTCTTTCTTTCTATCTATCCAAATCTCACCAAAATAGCCTTGAATAAGGATGGTTGCAAATGCCATTTTGGACTCTGTGAATCTCCAAACTGCCCTTGGAGGTGCTGTAGGGTGTTACTGGAGAGACACCAAAATGGGAAACAATTGTCCATGGGGTTATCTGAAGTCAGGTCTGACTTGATGACACTCATCCAACTGATCTAAAGCTGGATATAAAGATGGGGTATAAATTAAGTTAATTAAATAATCTATAGACCATGGTGGAATTTCTTCCTTGAGAGCCCTCTGGTGTTCTTCCCTTCAGGCTTCCCTGGTGTGAAACACGCCTCCCCCCACCAGAATGCTGTATCTCCAGCTTCTTACCTGAGGTTTTCAGAACTGAATTCTGACTCCAAAAATCGAAGAAACTGGTCACGTCCCACAGGATCTTTCAACACCTCATCTATAGAGAAGCCCCATCTCTTGACCCGATGCTGGGAAGGCTCTTTGCTAAGTAAAAGGACAGAGAGGAAACCATTGCGACCATCAGCATATTTTTCCTTGTCAAATCCTCAAATATTCATTTGGAGTGGCTCAACTGAAAACTGCTTGCAGCAATAAATTCATGAAACTGGAGAAAATGCTTGCAAACACCTGTTTGATTTATGAGAGGAAAATAATCTGTGTGTATCAAAGCTGACGATATGTTTCCCTTTTAGAATGCCTGAAAAGAGAGACACATTGACTAGGTAGTACTTACGAATAAAAGGTGGATATTAACTGTCATAAATACAGATAGTCCTGCACTTACAACCACAACTGAGCCTGAAATTTATGTTGCTAAGTGAGACATTTGTTAAGTGAGTTTTGCCCCATTTTATGACTTCTCTTGCCACAGTTGTTAAGTGAATCATTGCAGTTGTTAAGTTAGTAACCCGGTTGTTAAGTGAATCTGGCTTCTCCATTGACTTTGCTTGTCAGAAAGGGGCAAAAGATGATCGCATGACCCTGAGACACAGCAACCATCGTAAATATGAACCAGTTGCCTAGCATCTGAATTTTGATCACGTGAACATGGGGATGCTTCAAGGGTCATAAGTGTGAAAAGTAGTCATGTCATTTTTTTCAGTGCCGTTGTAACTTTCAACGGTCACTAAATGAACTGTTGTAAGTCGAGAACTACCTGTATAGGATTGCAATATTACATGGATGTAGAGTTGCTGTTCAATGGTTTGTGGAGTCTTTGATCAGCCGTAGTTCTTCTTCATGGAAATGGGAAAATAACTTTTACTGACTTCTCAGGGTCTGGGGGTGTGGGACCACATTAAACTTTCTTGCAGTGGGAGCATTCCGTGCCTCGAACATGCCCTCAAGTACTCTAGATTCCATCTTCTATAAATGACCCTCACACAACATGCTAAACATGACTTAATGTTAACCACGGTTAAAGTATTCACCCATCAAAGTTTCACAGATGATAGAGCATAGCCAGTTAGAGATTTTAGTTATAGTTTTGGTTGATTTTCCAACAGATTTATTTTCTGGTCACCTTTGTTCTCAAAATAAAAGCCTCTATATCCTCTATAGGAGCAATAGCAGATACTTTTCTGCACTCTTTACCTGGAGGATTAATAGTTGTTTAAGCGTAAACTAATCATTAAGGTTAACATAAACTAGCTATTAATTCAGAAGATACCTAAATTAGCTAATGCATGATAAACCAAGGTTATAGAACCACAGCTCGTAAGACATGACAAGCCATAAATGTCATGGGGCTTATTTTCTTTTTAAAAAAAAAGCATTTTGTGCAAATGAATATTGCCATGCCTTACCAGTCGTTGAAAAGTTTGGAATAAAATGACAGCAAATGTTATAAGACGGTGATGAAATGGTCACAGACAGAGAGTTCTAGGAAGGTTGGGATCAAATGGTATTTAGTTTGGTCATGCCAACTCTTCTAAAATAACTTGCCATTGTTATGTCCTAAGAGATCTGGTGTAGGTTTACCAGATCTTGCTTGCTGGAAGCAATAAAGTCCTATAGAACGTTTCAACTTCTTGAAGCCATCTAGTACACATCTGAGTTTCTTGCCACACACATCTGGTAATCTTTGCTTCTTAATACAGAACAGAATAAAGTACCCTTCAAAAAGTGGGGTTTTTTTTTTACCTTGTTTCTAAGTCCCAAAACACAGTATCATCATTTATCCAGGGATTGGAGGGTTCCGCAGGAGTTATAAAGGGATCATAATCTGTGTACTGCTCTGAATAAGCAATTAAACTGTAACATACAAAGAAAAACAAGCATACTGGGAAAGTTTTTAAATGCTTTAAATGTATATCTATACATTTAAATAATAGTAACAATGATAACAATAATAATAATTTTACAAAACACATCAAGAAATTGCAGCTTCCTGCAATAACACCAGTGGAACTATAAAAAACTGTGCTACTTGGAACATCGTATATTTTAAGAAGTTACTTGGTTGATATCTAGGACGCTGGCAGCAACCCTTATCAACCATTAGCACCAGTCACTGGTATTTGTGATACACTTTAAAATGTTCAGTTGACTGAGTTTTATGTTTAATGAATAAAAGAGATGATAACAATAACAATAATAAAAACATGGCTGCTAGTGAGAAGTTGTTTTGTCTTGAATCTGTCATGGAAAGGATGATGTTATATCACCAGGCATCAGAATCACAATGTTTCATAACTAACAGTAGTTCTAGAAATTCAGCTTCAGGGTCTTTTGGCCGTTACTGTCTGATCTCATTTCATTAACTGCATTTCACACCCACTACAGATTAGGATTCAGAAGAGGGAAAAGCTTTCACTTTGGGATATACAGCATACAGCAAATGAAACAATGGGGAAAAATGGGAAAGAAAAAGGAATGGAGGCACCATCATCTGCGAAGACTATAGGAATTGCACGAATAATGCCACTGTGAATGGAATGCTTTCTAACGCAATGGTAAGTGTTACAGGAAATAAAAAAATAACTGCAAGAACAAGGCAAATGGTATTTCAATGCAAATGGATTATTTCAATCATTTGTGTTTTTTCCAGTGTCAAGTGAAAACATTTTGAATCCACCAGACCAGTTTGAAGTCTCTTTAAAGACCGTTTAAAGATTTGTGTTCATTTAGCTTCGCCACATTAAAGTTTCATTCTTGCTGGTTTTCTTAATTCATTTGGTTGCGGTGTACTGTCATTCGTTTTTGCTTGTGTGTGATTTCCTTTGTTTTTCTGTCACATTTTCACATTTACTGTTTGAATGAATGGATTCTTATTGTGGCAAAAGGCCAGCAATTGCATTTGTTTTCTTAATTGTGCATATCCAATAGTTGTAAGTGAATAAATACAGAAACTTGCACTCTTGAATCCCTAGCTCATTTTGCAGAGCTCCAATTGCTAGTTCATAGAAATAATTAGTTTATGTTGATCCTCTGTTTATTAAAATTAATAAAGTACACCACAGGAAACCATGCTCACATTATATCAATATTGACATGCTGAAATGTAGGTTAACTATATTTACAGCTTAACAAAATGAATTCAGAGCAGTTTAACATGCCATTTTCCATACCAGTCACTAGAGGTTGTTCCAGTTCAAGCTATCTATACTTATATATCTTCCTGACAATTCAATTGATGCAACACATATATAGATAGTGCAGCTAGAATGAGATTATGTGATTGGTGGACAAATAAATATGCCAGGTTTATGGCTGAGGTCAGGTTTTTAAAAATCCATTGCTTAGAACAGGGGTGTCAAGCTCAAGTCGTCATGGTATTGTCACGTGATGTATCATGACTTTTCCCCCCTTCGCTAAACCAGGCAAGGGCATGGCCTGTGTGTGATGCATCCGGGCCGCGGGCCCTGTGAGTCTTGGAAGAATCAGAACTCCAAGTGGATATTTCTGTCAAATCTTTTTACAGAAAGTCCCGGTTTGATCAAACTCTCTAAAACATGTTTTCAAATCAGGATCAAGCTGTTGAAATAATCTATTAAGTCAGCACACATTAGTGAGAGAAAGCATGCATACCTCGGCAACTAATTCCTGAGGTCTGAAAACATGCTTTTGCAAATATTGGAAGGAAAAATAGCAACCACAGTGATAATAACATGAATTGGAGTGCTTACCTTTCTGCTACTTTAGACATTTTTAAACAATGCCTGTCTATCTGAACATTCAGAAATGATATCTGAAGAAAAGAAATGAAAATAGCTCTTGAAGAAACAACTAAATGCAGCTGCATAGACGTGCAGTTATGCCAGTGATTTTATTTGATGGTTTACATGATTTGCATCATAATATATTGAAAGATATGGACTCTAATCCAATGTATCCAAGTATTTTGCTCCATATCTGGAGGGCATTTTCCCCATCAACTTTAAGTAAATTTGTTCTTCTCTGTGTTGCAGAGGTCCAAGATCTCCAAGGCCCTTCCGACTTGGTTATTCTTGTATGAACCATGCAGAACCAAAAGGAAGGTGGCAAGAAGGATGAAGGATAGAGTTCAGCTGATTTACTAGTTAAACATCCCCCCCATAACAGTAATTATCAGAAGGAACAAATTTCTACAGAAATATTTTTTAAAAAATCAATCCATCTCTCAAATGCAAAAGAAACACTTTCAAAGCCATTTCACTTACTTGCTTTCGGATGTCATCTTTCGTTGTTTTGCGAATTGGTTGGGAAGGTATATGTGCAGGACTTTGGGACTGACTATCTTCTGTAACTCCATAAACTGACTGTAATAAAAAGTTAAAAATAATTTGCTACATAAGAGTAATCCCCAGTAGAGAGAGGTTGCACATCATCAAATGGCTAATGATCACATTAATTCAAAAGGAAGATGAACAATGTATTCTCTAATAAAAGAGTGGCCAGAAAATGAAGGAGGAAATAATAATATAAAACAAAAATCCTGTGCAATGCCTATCTTGCCAACCCAGGATGGCAAACTCTGATTGACATTGATCCTGGAGTTTTTTTCCCCATCCCAATAAATGTGTACATGTCTAACACTTATGCATATATGCATGTGTGGATATATATTTGCTGGAAGTCATATTCCAAATAAAGGACTGAACAATATATATTTTTCTTAGCGTTTTTCCACAAGTGCACAAAAGTTCTTTTTGTTTGGATCAACTGAGTATTGATCCATTGGTTCTGAAAGGAATTGACCAACTGGCTTATCACCCAAGCTTGATATACTTGATTAAGAGAGAACAACTGGCCCAATGTTACTCAGGCGGTTTTTGAGGCCTAAGGCAGGACTAGAATCCTCAATCTCCTGGTTTCTTCCTGGTGCTTAACCACTTGACCAAACTGGCTCTCACGTCACAAACAATTAAGAACTAATTAAAACTGTTGATTAAAATTGCCTGTCAAATAAGCTTTCCCATTTATAGAATTAACTGATCTCCCATCTGCATCTATCAATCATTTTCCTTCGCAGACACAAACCATGTTCATCCAGAAATGCACAATGCTCCCCTTCTTCCAGCAGAAACCGCAAACAAAAAGGAGGATAAATATACGAATAATGTGAAGCAAGAAGAAAGGGGAACTAAGCTAAGATGGTAAGAAAAAAAACCCAGTAGAAAACTGAACGGAAATTAAATGAAAGGAAAATGTAATTGAATGGGAAAAAATCTTGTGTCGGCGTTACATTCAAAAGACAAGTAGCCTCTGTTTAGCAATAGCTAATGATATCCAAATTTATTTGCAGAAATATCTACAGTCCTTTGTATCTTATTCTGCTTTCAATCATTTATGGAGCAGCATGATGGCTCGGTGGTTAAGGCATTCAGCTTGTTGGTTACAAAGCTGACAGCTCGGATTCGAGATCCCAGCATCACACAATGGGACACCCATCTTCGCCTAGCTCCTGCCCACCTAGCAGTTCGAAAGCATGCAAATACAAGTACCATAGATAAACAGGTACTACTTTGGGGGGGAGGGAACAGCGCTTGGCAATGTCATGCTGGCCACATGACCGCAGAAATGTATTTGGACAGCACTGGCTCAGTGGGCTTGAAGCGGAGATAAGCATTTCCCCCTATAGTTGGCAACAACTACTGGAGGATAATATAAATAGAATATAAATCTTTCGATTCCCCACCATCCAGCCAGAACTGAAGAAGCTTCTTGGATGAGAAGCGAAACATCTTCAAAGAAAAAAACAAGAAAGTCCAGTTGCCTCCTGAAAAACACCTTTGGGACAACCAGGACCTGGATGTCTGAGAATCTCTATAGAACTACTGGAGTAAAATCCACAGGAACTCCTTTCCTTTTCCTTTTCAATAATTTATTCTGTTAAGTAATTACAGGGGGAAAACCCTATAGCACTTTTAGGCTGAGAACCCTCATTTTTTCTTACTTTTGTGTCTGCCTTTCCCTTAAGGGCCATCAGTGAAAATAATAAGAAAAGAGAAATATTTGTATCTTTCTTCTCTTTAATATGATAGAGTGTTGGTGGAAGCCAAATTTCCACATGATGAAACACCTAGTAGCAGCAGGGAAAGCTCATGCTGCTAAAAACAGATGATTTAAAGCTAGGGTTAGTCGATTCAGACTGCAAAAATCTGGTTGAACATTCTAATGCTTTGTTTGCTACTTCATGATTACCAGGATCTGTGAAACCTAAACTGGTAGTTCTAACAAAACTCCTTACATCCTATTGATTAGAATGGGAATGAATAACCAACATAGATATAGACTCTTATCATGAATATATATCCATTGTTTTCTGCAAAAAACATATATGTTTATAGTCAAACAGAAATTTTAGTAGGTTAATAATGGACTTCAACATTTTTCAGCACAGTAAAGTACAGAATAAAATTACAGCCAAAACTTTTTCCTTTACCTACTTCAATTACTATAATTGTAAAAGTGTATACCTATGAACATTAAAAATGGATATTTCAAATTGATATTATATACAATATGTCAACTGAATACAATTATTCATTTTTTTTCTAGATGTAATCAAGACTACATAAAGACATTAGGTTTATCTCAAAGGCCTTTGTATAACGTCAAAAGATAATAATTTCAGGTCAGTCCATAAAGATATATAAACAACCTTTACAGAAACATTCGTCTGAACTTGGGGTTATTTTTTACTTAGGCTTAATATAGATCAGCACTAAATGTAACCCATAAAAATCTCATCTGGCATCTTTTACAGGATCTTTGGAGAAGAGAAGAAGAGGCTTGCCTTTTTAACTCTCTGGGGATTCTTCATTCGCCGACACTTTCTAATGTCCATCTCTGTTGTATTCACACAGCCCGGCTAGGAAAAAACCCACGTACAAAAATATTAATTTTGCTTAATGTTTATACTGCCTTTCAATTTCTACAGACCAATGATTTCAAACTCTGACTTATGGTGCAATTAGAACTGCATTTTTAATCTAACACTTGGAAGTTCATTTAGAAATCACAGCAGGCTAATGCAGTACAAATTAACTTTCAGTGAGGCTCAGTTCAATGGAAGAGTGGGTTTATCTATTTTCTATTTTCAGGGCATATATTGTCATTAGGTGCACTTTGCTAAAATTTAGTGCTATAGAGATCATATCCATTTGACTTCTCCAATCAATTTTTGGAGATAAAGTACTTGTTTGAACTCCACTTTTATATTACAGCTAGGTTCGTATACTGTACTAAGCCTTCATCATTTATTATTTGCTTTCTGAACAAACCAGGGCTTATTAGGACTACCATAGCTAGTTTGCAAAATTCAGACAACTTCTAGTCTTTCTTGCTGTCATCTAAAGATCATCCGGAATTGGGCAGCTGAAATATGGTAGTCTACATAAGTCATAAGTAAATAACAGACATTCACTCATAGATTCTATAATTTCTGTGATGAAAACATGGACAAAAAATAATTGATTCCTTGAGAATAAACAGGACTTCTTTCCAACTTGCACAGCATTGCTCAATTTGATGGTAACCAACAGTTTCAGTTTCAGTTCACATTTTATTGATTTATGTCTTTATTGCTCTGTCAAAGAAACAATCAAACTGCATGATCTGGATAAACACTTCGATAACAAAGGACAAGATAGTCAAACGCTATGTACATAGAATCAATAGTGGAAGAATATCCTTAATTAGACTATTTTCCTTGTCAAATATCTTTCATTTGTCTATTTTCCAGCATCAAATAACTTACTTAGTCCACATTTGTTTTTGTTGTCCAGGAAGTGCTATTTTAAGCCAGATCCAACATTTATAGAAAGTACTGAATCTATATTGAGATTTGGCCTTTTATCAAAATTAGGAGTTCTTTCCTTTTACAATCTAGTTTTAAAAGTATATTGCAAAGTACCCAGCAAAGGATAGAATGCAATAATATTAAAGAATATACAAAATAAACTTGGAGAACTGCATAGAAGGCTCTGGCAATTGGCAATCCTACATGAAACCATTTGCTTTGCAATACAGCATTCTTCTTGCTTCATACATAAGCAAGATCAAATAGCAATTTTCACAACACTCACAAAACTTATACGCTTTAATACGAAACATTCCTTCTTTTTCTAAAGAAACTGAGAATGGTTGCTAAACAACAAAGCAGGTAAACATGGACTAGCTGTATTCCTTAGAATGTGATATAATCCAGCGGTCCCCAAACTTTCCAGTTTGGCAGCCCGGCATGGGGGGACACATGTGAGTGACAGGTGCACGCATGTGCACAGCACTCCATTTGTGCAAGCAGTGGGCGCACACCCCCTCTGCTTGCACGAATGGAGCTTTGCACGTGAGAAGACGGCGCTTGGGCTCACGCACGAAGCTACACTCTGGTCAGCGGCAGGCACTTGCGCTTGTTCATGAAACTCCCCTCGTGCATGCAGAGGGCAGTTGAGCAGAGGGGACTTGGGCTCGTGCACAAATCTCTGCTTGTGCTCGCAAGCGCCTTCCGCTTGCAGAAGGGGAGCTTCATGCACTAGCACAAGCACCCTTCACTCATGCGAGGGGAGCTTCATGTGCACGTGTGCTTGCCCATCTCTCTCTCACGGCCTGATTTCGAACAAGCCGTGGCCCAGTAGTGGGCCACGGCCCGGGGATTGGGGACCCCTAAATTAGAGGTTTGCTAGGTTTTGCCAAAGAGGAATCCCCAGCTAATTCTGACTTACATCTATTGCACTTGGTGGCCATTAGATTGAAAAAAAAATGCCCAAAATATAGACACATCACCATTGTGCCTCCAGATATTTTATAATTAGCTGATTATAAAAGAATAACAAGTCTGTGAATCTTACCACCGGCCTATGAACATCCCAGAAGGCTCTTTCTTGACTATCCAGAATCTTCCTTTCTGTCTTATCTTTTTTTCTATCAATTCTAAAAAAAACCAAATGAAATAGAACCAAAAGCAGTTTTGCGTGCGATCCTGATTTGTACGAAAATTTGTATTAGTATTCGTTATGAATTCTTAGTTAATAAAAACATGCATACAGAGCATTCTGCCATACAATTCAAAATAGGTCCCTCTCTCCATCATATTGTATTTGCACGTGCAATTAGTCCAGTTTACAATTAATTGCATTACAGTACAAGATTGCCCAGGATCCTAGGCAAAAATGTGGTTGGTTAGTTTGGCTCAAGATATAATGTGAATACAGATGGTCCTTGTTCCACAAATGGGACTTGCAACTTGGTCGCTACGCAAATTGGACACTAAATGAAACTGTGACTCTGCTCAATTTTTCTTTGCTTTACAGAAATGTGAAGGTCATAAATGCGATGACTGCTTGCAAAGTTACTTTTCGCCATTGTTGCAAATGTGAACAGTCACTGTATGAAGCTATCATTAAAAGAGAACTACATGTATAACCAATGGACTATTTAAGTATTGCAGAAAACACCTGTCTAAAATTTTATACCAAAAATATAGTGCTCCAACTGTATAATTATCCACCTACTCATCCATCCAAAGACATCTAAGAGTCAATTCTTTGCATATACACCTAAGAGTTTTAAACTAAAGTCTGAAATTAGCTTTAGTGGTAAATAAAAATATACCCAGACTAAATTCAGCCTCTATTTGGAGTAACATGGGGAAACATGGCAGTTAAGCTAGGGCTAAATTTGATTTATTTTATTTAATTATTCAATTTCCATACCCCCTCCCCCCCATATTCAGCCAAGTGTTTTACGGGATCTATATTATACCTGTTATAGAAATCAAAGGTGGATATGAACTAAGGATTTTTGTCAACCCTTCCCCACCCCCCCAAATGTTGACAAGTCCTAGAAAGGAATTACAGACTATGCGATAGCCACAACAGTTAAACCAACTTAAAATTAGGCCCATAAATCGAATAGCCTTAGCAGCAAGAGTTTAACAATCAGCACCCACTCTTATCCATGTAGCTGACATTGATTAATACAGCTCATTTAATGTTGCCTGAGGCTTTAGGGATGCCCAGCGGATAGTAGTGGAAAACCTGTCAGAGCAGAAAGGCCATGGAATGAATTACGAACAGAGGAAACATACCACATGTGTGTGTGCACACAGGCACACAGTGTCCCCATGTCATTGCTTTATAAAAAATTATATTTATTTCTAAAAATAAACTGTATTGAAGACAGCAAGGCTCAAATTAAATTTAATTCTTTTTTAAAAAAAAATATTAATAAAGAAATCTGTAGCAACATCACTTATGTGTGATTAGTATCCTGCATGGCTGAATCAGTGGATTAAGCCACTAAAAGTTTAGTAGAGAGAAGATTCCAGTTTTAATTGCCAAAATGATATTCAAAGCCCAAATATATATTTTTCGGGGCAGAGAATGGGTTTGATATAATGTCCCACGTGTCTTTTAGGATTTCAACAGTATTTTCCTTTTTTTGTCACATGGGTAATATTTTGAAGCCCGTGTACTTATGACCACTGTAGCATCACTATGGTTACCTGATTGCAATTTGGGTGCTTGGCAAGTGTCAGGTATTTATGATGGTTGCAGCATCCCTGAGTCATCTGATTGCACTTTGCAACCTTCCCAGCTGGTTTTGAACCAGCAAAGTCATTGGGGAAGCCAGCAGGAGGTCTCAAGTCTTGGTCATATGATGTCTTGCTTAATAACCGTGGAAAAAAGACTGTAAAATCAGCTAGTCATGTGATGCTTCTCTTAATGATGGCACCACTTAATGACAAATTTTCCATTTCCAATTATGGTCATAAGCCGAGGACTACCTGTATCCCATGTTTATTCTATGCTTAACTTATTGCCAACAGTGCCAAGTAAAGTTTAATGTATTCTATTGTGCAGCCATTAGCAACATGAATCCATCCAACCCAATTTTCAATCATTTGACTTGTTTTACTGCAAACACCTACTTGACTTGTGCTTCAGCTTGCATAAAGATGAATTCCCACTTTCTGGCAAAAGCTCTCTGAAGTCTTGCTAAGTTCTCCTAAGAAGACAGGAAAGTAACAACAACAACAACAAAACAAGGACAACAACACAAGAGTAAGGAGAGCTAACAATCAAAAGATTCACCATTAGAAAATCTGATTATTATCTAGATCACATTAACCTGAAAATTAAAGTAATGGGGGAAATGCCTAGAAGAGAATTTGCACTGAATACAGGAGAATGAATTAATGGGCTATATATACATCATGTTTGTACATTTCTTCATTTTTTTTGAACCTTGAACCATTTTTATTCTTTTAGGGGTTCCCCCCCCACACACACACATAGATAACTCCTATGATCCTTATGGCGATCGCTATGCATTATTATATGTAATAAAAACAGCATCTTGTACCTTTACTGTCTCATTGATTCTGTGGGAGAAATTCCAGTAAGTCCTGACTAACTTCAGCGGGCTTTTAAATGTACATAATTTTCAACTGATTTACACTTATCTGAAAAGTGCCAAGCTTTGTTCCAATGTTGTATAATCATTATGCGTACACGCTTTTCTGTAATGCTCATTGTTTTCCTAAACATTAGTATTCTCATGCTTGGTGCCTTTCAAAAGTATTGCAAATGCTGTAAACTGTAGTCAGGAAGCATTTGGAGGGCCCCAGGTTGGGGAAGGTGGCTGCACTCTGTTGCTGCAATGAGTTAAGCCATGGCAATATGGATAAACCACCATCATTTAACAGAAGCCTCTTATTCAATGTGATCTGTTGACTGGGGTGACTAAAAATAATTGATTCACAGTGGGATAGCGAAATATTGAATTTATCCATTATGTGCAAAGTGTGTAAACTGAATGCTCTGAATTATTGGTAGGAAGATTTTAGGTTAGTACAATTCCCCACAAGAATCCAGATGCTCAGCAGCCTGAAGCGAGACCTTAAGTATTAAAATGTGAAATCCACGTCTACTGCATAACACTTTTGAAATGACTCACACAGAGATGCAACAAATTTACATAAAAATGTTAATTAAAAGTTAACACATGAGAGAGGAATAGTGTGCCACAGAAAGAAGCAAAATCAGTTCCATTCCAACCATAAGAATGGATGTTTTTAAAAGTAGCATTTTGTGTTCTGAAAACAAACCATAGTGAAATGGATACGATGTTCTTCTTTGCACTTACACAGACCAGTACAGATATGGTTCTTCATTATGTGAGCGATGAGTTTGGGGTGGAGGTGGGGAAAAGATCTAATTAGCTGATGTTAATTAAAGAGTCCAACTCTTAATACTTGCAAGAAAACTGAATTTAGTGCTATGCCTCCTTTGTGGATATACCACGATGTGACTGTGGATTTTGTTGATTTTTCGAGAGCGTTCATGACTATAGTTGCATAAGTCACCAGCTGATGGCGTGGCAATAACAATGGTAGATGGGTGCAAGAATAAAACATTCAGAAAATTACAATGTGATGTGCAAACTGTCCATGTACAATGGTTGGCTGATTTCAAAACAACTGGCAATTCTGCTCAGGTTGTGGGAAGGAATGTAAATTTAAACCTCTATGCATGTCAAGCAGTCACCACTGCATTTAACAGGCACTAAGTGAGTTAAAAAGCTACAGATTTTTCAGCACCTGAGGAGTTATTTTGTTTTTATAAATTTCTGTTTTTATAAATTTCCAAAATTCAGATGAAGACAACCCCAAGAAGAAAATATAGATGAAGAATATTAATGCTCAGTGTGGTCTTCCTTTACTTTTAGGCTCTTAAATTGTAGGCATAGGAAAACAAAAGAATCTTGATAATTTCGATTCTAAAGGTTGAAATACTGCTTAGAAGGCCCCAGATAATTAAGAAATGATGAAGGGAGGCCACACTGAGATCTTTGCGCCAGTTGTTGGAAAGCCTATGATTAATGCACATAGCATGAGAACTGCCTGGCCACTATAATCATTCTGTTTTCAAAATTGCTCAGATTCACTTGAAAATTCCACATTGGTGTCTGATGTACTGATTCCAATGTCTGGTCATGTTATCTGGGGCTCCATTCGGTCCATTGATCCTGATGAAATGGATAGGGCACTCTCTGGCATGACCCTTGCCATCTATAGATTAGATCCACACCTCTTCTGATTGGGACTGGAGTCTTGAAGGAGCTGTAATATAGCCCCTCCTTAAAAGTCTCTCAATAGATGTAATTGTTTTTGACAACAATTAACTCAGTATCCAACCTCCCAACTGAAAGTTTTCAAGTATGGTAGGAATTTAGCTCTGGAGGCCCTAGAAGGAACATGTCTCTTTCAGCCAGGGTTTAGGGCTAGCCATGGGATCTAAGGTACGTAGCATTGGTTGATTACTTTTGTTAGGACATGGATGGCATAGGATACCACTCTTGATCCTTTTGCCTGGCTGTCATACCTTCAACCACAGCATTCTTCTGGAATGGCTGTGAGTCCCGGGACCTGGAGCCCACTTACTGGTTGGTGAACATCAGCATAAGCATTTTTACAAGATTTAACTACTAGCAGGTTTTTGAGTGCAATTTGAAATGCAGGTTTCAATCTATAAAACTTATTGCTGGCAAACAGAGGTAAATGCAAGACTGCCTTCACCAACCAGAGTATAGCAAACTCATCCATAAAGGTTATCCCAGAAGAAACTGTGAGTGGTGGTAGATTTTCTTGAGGTGATAGAGTTGAGCCAGGAGCATTTCATGATGATGACTTTTGTACTTTGGAAAAAGCTCCCATTGGAACCTCGATTAACTCCCTTTGAGACAGTCTTCTAGAAATTAGTTAAAACAGGGCTTTTCTGTAGGGTGTTTGAGGATTAATGGATATTTCCATCTGTGTTACTGGTTGTTGTCCATTTTAATCTTTTTACATTTAAAGGGATGTTCAGATCTGGTTTAAGGCTGCCGCAGAGAGGAAGGGGTCAAGCTATTTTCTAAAGCACCTGTAGGCCAGACAAGGAATAATGAATGGAAACTGAACAAGGAGAGATTTAACCTGGAAATAAGGAGAAATTTTCTGACAGTGAGAGCAATCAACCAGTGGAGAAGCTTGCCTTTGGACATTGTGGGAGTTTCATCACTTCAGACTTTCAAGAAGAGATTGGACTGCCATCTATCAGAAATAGTGTAGGGTTTCCTGCTTCGGCGGCGGGTTGGATAGATGACCTACAAGGTCCCTTACAACTCTGTTAATCTAAATCTAAATCTAGTTTAGATTCAGCACACTTCATCTTTTTCTCTGACTTGTGGTGGGATTTCTGGGAAGCTCAGGAAAACGTAGGTAGAATATGAACACTGCCCAGAGCTTCTCTGACTATTATCACAATTTTCTATTTCTAGTGCAAAAATGGACTGAATAAAGCACCTGTCTCTCAGTGGGAGGCAGACGTAGAACTGGAAATTTCTTTTTTCCCCCAACCATTTAAGTGAAACATTGTGAATGAGTTTTAAAATAAATCCAATAAAGTTCTTCAAAGCCATTCCCGGTCTTGCAATAGAGTTTCCAAGCATGATGGCATAATTGCCAGCAGCACACAGTGTCATCTATAGCAGCAATGTGTGTGCTTTGGATTAGGACCAGGCATTAGTCATTTTCAGTCCTGCCAGGCATTTTACAGACACAGCTGTTTTTGTTTAGTATTCTAGGCATCCTTGGTTTTACAGGCTAAAATCTAAGAGCTTCATAACAATATTTTTGGTGATGAATAGTCTATTTGACGAATATTTTCTTGAAACGCCCTCAGTCCTCTCTAGACTTGGACACTTTATTTAAAATGACAAAATGAACACTGTAACAATTGGCTCTATCTCACACCCTGACTTTTGGGAGGGCAAATCTGGGGCATGAGTCAACCATGGGAGAGAAAGACTACAGGTCTCTCACATCCCCACCTGCTGTACTCAGAACTAATCATTTCCCTAAAGACCTGCATCTATCCTAACAAGCATCTCTCTGAAGGAATCATTAGAACAACATATTCTGGAGTGAGTGTAATACCTGGATCTACAAGCCGTCAACATGATTACCTCAAAGTGCACCATCTATCCAAATTGCACATATAGTTACAGCAAGAGGCAAAGTGCTCCAGCAGTAGGAAATGTAGTTCCTTCACGTAAGTGAGGGTTGTCAAACTAGTGGCCCATGGGCCAGATGTGTCACATGCAGGCCACACCCACCCCAGCTCCGCAAATGGGAAAAACATCACGAAACATCACGTGATGGCAATATAATGCCATGAGTTTAACACCTGTGTCCTAAGTCGTCAGAGATTATATCATAACTTCAGCAGTTACTCCGATATGAATTGGATATATATTTATGGAGAAGTAAGATTCTAGTTGGTATGCCACATATAAATGTTTTCAATTACTATATTTCTATTACAACTAGATGGAGTAGTAATAATCTGATACCAAAGCAATGTCACTAAGCAAGAGAACTTAAGAGTATAAACATTACAGAGTCTAAAGAACCTTTTCCTTTATGGACCTACATAGAACTGTATTCTAGGAAGTTTGTCCATTGACTTAAGAGAACGAAGCTTTCATACAGAAAAAATAATAGGAAAAAAAAGAATTTTAATGCTAGGACAAATGCCTGAATGGGTTATTCAGTAAAGCAATGGTGTCCAACCTTTCCAGCTCTGTGAACTGGTGACGGCGGTGGTAAGGGGGGAGAGGGGATGGTTTCACATATGCACCTGCTGCTTGTGCAAATGGAGCTTTCCATGCTTGTGCGCTCACTTGCTGCTTGCGCCGTCCAATTCACAAAGGGCTGTGGCCCAACACCCTGCAATACCCTGCAGTAATTTTTTATGGGAAATTTCTAGTACGGCACTAAGACACAATGTTTGTGTACTATTGTGTTTTGGTAACCATATATTATTATGCCTATAGCAATGGTTATAAGGACGAACATTCAGAATCATTATAAATATATCAGCAACATTAGCAGTATAGTCTCATTTATTATCCAACAACCATTTGTAACCCAGGTCAATCACAGATTCTAAAGATCTTAGAATTTGATTCAGGAGCATTGTGTATTTATATGGAACAGAAAAATTTTCTGTGAACCACAAATTAGCCCACAATTAGCCGCTGCTGTACTTGCAAGATGTGTAACTATAGACTTATTACTGCTAATTAGTTGTTAACCTTCAGATGTGCTTCTGAAGACATGCTATTAAACGAACAGATACAAGTTAGACCAAATGACAACCCTTTATTCTTTCCTTTCAAAATAATACTTCCTTTCAAAAGTAAAAAAAAATACTGCATACAATTTTAATAAAAGAAAAGGCCTCTTTTCCAAAGATTATTGTATCAATATAGTTCATGGTGACCCTCAACCTTTTATACTGTAATTCAACAGCAGACTAAATTCAGGGGGAAATGGCACACTATTGTGCACTCTAGAATTATTATAAATTGCTAAAGTTTCACAATAGCATTTTAAATATAATATTCAGGGCAGATTGTGGACACTTTTTCTAATAGATCCGAACATTATTATTTTTCTACTACAGGATTGGTATAAAGGACTTTAACAGCAAGCATTAGTACATAGAGGCATAAGAGCTTCTGCCTGAAT
>JANHFL010008269.1:172602-190577 GCA_032468155.1 Oxyrhabdium leporinum
CAAAATGCTTAGCCCACTTTATCATACATTCTTTTACCTCCCATTCCAAATTTCAACAAAGTTTTTATACTTTTTAGCAATTACAATGTGATCACTACACAATTGCACTTCAAATTCTGTCTTGTTTTGCTCCATAGTTTAAGTCCTTTTATCCATTTTAAAATATTTTGCTGATAATTGTAAATGGGAAAACCATTGACAACTATATCCTTCTGCCATTATCTGTTTTCTTGATTTAACTTTATATTCCCCTTGATCATCATCATCCTCTTTTAATGACTCCATAATCCCTTGCAGGGTGGAGTCTGGGCAACTGAATGGAGCCAAGTTTACTGGCCGGATGCTCTTCCTGTCACCAATGTGGAGTTTTTTTTCAGCAGAGTTTTTTTTTCATCAATGTGGAGTTTTATATTCTCAATGTGCCCAGAAAGAGAAATATCTGCCTCTACTTAGGATTAAATGCACAGCCTCCTGATCGTGAGACGAGAGCTCCACCTCTAGGCCACCGCACCACTCTTTATATTCTCCTTGATGATCCTTCAATAATTCCTGCTACGTTAACCATTTGTCTTTGCCTGTTGTTTCTCTTCTGTAAAAATGCTTTTGGGGCTGAGAGCCACAGAGGTGTTTTTAGGCATAGCTTGGGTTTATATCTATTCCATATTCTCAATTTTCTGCATGTGCTTAACTACCTTTGCAAAGATTTCCTTCAGCTATCCACACACATAATCCCCAAAGATGGATTTTCTTATTTCCTTCATCCCCTTTCTTCTTTTAAATTAAACCCCCTTTCCTCTACTCTTCAGCTTGCCAATCACTCATCAAGGTAAGTAATGTACAGATTTTGTCATTTGCATGGTGCAGTAAATTTAGCAAATTAAATTGTTAAAGAGGATCAAGATTGGAGGGCAAAGATGGAGAGATTAGCTTTAACACCTAATATGGTAGGGGGAGGAGAGAAAGTTCAACAAGTCTGTGCTCCCAAACTTTTTTTCTGTTTCCTTTATTTAAAAAAGGTGGGTTTGTGGGAAGGGGAGGGAGCTAAGCAAAAGAAATTTTTTGGAAATCCCTCATCCTGGATTTGACACCTTTACATGTTGGGGGTTTGCAAAGCCTAGCAAGAGCTAAGAAAAACCTGCAATCTCCCAACTGCCAGCTACCAGTAATTGGGGCAGAGGCCTAGCCCTCACACATGGTTTCGTTCTTCTGCAAAATGCCACCAATGGATGGATCACTAAGCTTCCTCTCTGGTGTTTCAAAGCATCAGGATTTCTCACCTCTAAGCACATAGTCTTGTTTGGAAGCCTCTTCAGCGTTGGAACACTGCACTGGCTCTTAATCTAGCTGGGCTCTTGCTGGGTTATTTTGTTTTTTTCCCCCTTGCTTGCTTCATTTCACTTTCCATCAGCACTGGTGTCTCTCTCCCTGTTCTGGTTGCAAGGAGCTGAAAAGTAAGTCTGCTCTCTGCTCCAATAAGCCAGCTTCTCCCTTTTGTTCCTTTGCTGCTTGTCTGACTCTTTTTATGACCTAGCTTCTTCTGCCACTGTTATAACATGTGACTAAAGCTTTGGGTTTGTGTGCTGCCCAGCAAGGTAGGTGATGGGACCCAAAAAGAAATAGTTGGAAAGAGAGATTGTGTATGTGTGTGTGATTTACAGCTCCCTTTGTGGTTGTAAATGTGGGCAGGCTGCCAAGCACCCAAATTTTGATCATGTGACTGCAGAGGGTCTACAACAGCTGTAACTTTGGCCATGAGTTATAAATTCAGTGCTGTTATAATTTCAAATAGTCACTGAATTGGTCATAAGTCGAGGACTACCTGTAATTGGAAATTCCTTAAGTACAATTACATCTGACCTATCAATCCTCAATTTAGTATTAAAATGCTGCTGCAGAACATAATTTCTAGTATGCTTCCTACAATATGCACAAGGAAATCCTTTAGAACATTTCTTAGTTTTGCAAATCATATATTAATCCTGTAACTTTATCAGTCTCTGCCTTTATGTCATCTTCTCTCTAATCCAAAAAGTTAGATAGGAACTTAACAACCTTTTCTTTTTTTTTATGTTCCCCATGGTCTTCTGTAATTGCTTTTACTATTAAACAAAATTCTTTTTCTCTCAATTCCAGTAATGCCATATTATCTATTTTTTTTCTCCATCTCTCTATTTATAATTTCTGACTTGCCAAAAAGTCACTTTGTCACTAATTTGTTTTACATATATAGCCAATGATCCCACAGATTTTCAATACATCTTTCATATCTTTTTTTAATCCCTGAAAATCCTTCCTCCATTTCCTTTTTAAAATATTTCAATATTTAATTTCCTTTCGGCAAATATTTCAGTCATCTTCTTGCCAAATTCCTTAAACATTTTCTGCAGTAAATCTGACCGGATGCTATTTTCTGTACATTGATCTAGAGAAACGTCTTTTATTCTGCTGCTTTTCGTGTAGTTACCATTCTAATATTTATGCCCCCGAGCTAAAAGTATGTCTATTACCAGGTTGATAATAAATGACAGGTTTTTCCTTTATTTTCATATTTTGCTTTTCTTTGTGTTTAATACTTTGGTCCCAATGAGCTCTTTATAGATACAGTCATGAAGCTTGGCTCATATTACCTGTTATCTTATTGTTTCGTAAAATCTACCAATTAACTACTTTTTAAAATAATAAACAATTAACATTCCCATGAATATCCGATCTGTTTGTTTAGCTAATTTTATATTTTCAAAGGCACTTTCATCAAAGAAAAAACAACAACATTCTTCTGTTTTCTAAAATTACCGTCTCCTTATCTATTTAAACTTTTTAAAAATTACAATCTTGTTAAACTTTTTGCATTTAAGTCAAAATCTGAAATGGATGACTTTGGGGAATGAAGGGAAGAGATGCTGCCTAGGAAACAATCAGGAAAAAGAGTCAGGACTCTACAGTGGCTTAGTGGTCACAGAAAATAACCCAGGAAGATCCTGCCCTAATGGATGAAGTCAGTGGTGGAATGTAATTTTTTTTACCACCGGTTCTATGGGTGTGGCTTGGTGGGCGTGGCTTGGCGGTAGAGGGTCATGTGACTGAGTGGGTGTGGCCAACTCGACATCACTCACAGCAAGGTGGGGCGGCACCTTGCTGTGACATCGAGTTGGCCACACCCACTCAGTCACATGACCGATGCTGCAGAGACAGAGCGATTTCCTACCTACGCTGCAGCCTGTCCCTTTAAGGTACTTTGATGCTGCCTGCCATCCGGCCCCGTGCAAAGGCTGCCACCGCCAAAAGAAAAGGGCTCAACTCTCCGGGTCCCTGACGCCAGGTGGCCGGGGTGGGGGGGAATCATAAAGGGACAGGCTGCAGTGGCTGCCTTCTGAGCAGCTTCCCTGCGAAAGGAGGCAGAAAAGTTCGGACTTGGCGTCTCCTCTTTCTCGGCCTCAAACATAGACACAGAGCAAACAAGCACACATTTCACGGTGCTGGGGATGGGACCTTCTGCGAGGAGACAGCACATGGCGGGCGGGGATGGGGCCAGCCAGAGGTGAAATTTATCGGTTCTCTGAACTATTCAAAATTTCCACCACAGGTGTGTCCGAACTGGTCCAAACCGGCTAGATTTCACCTCTGGATGAAGTACTTAATAGTAGTAATGGGAAGACTGTACTTTCAAACCTGCTAGATTTTGTTAATGTGGTCTTACAATAAAGTGGAATTAGTTCATCTAATCGTGTTTCAAGTCTGATTAACCTATAAGGACTGACATCCATTTTGCAAATCTAAAAGTACAAATTTCCCACTATCACTTTTAACTGTTTCATCCATTAGGGTGGGTCCTTACAAAGTTTTTTCCTCTGACCATTAATCCATTGGGATCTCGCCTCCCTCTTGTCTGGTCATTTTGTAGATAGCATCACTTTCCTTCATTCCCCTATGTCACCCCCCCCCCCATTCCATTACAACAATTTTTAAAATAGATATTTCCCTTCTTTTTAATTCCAAAAAGACAACTCACCAAGTGACTTTATTCTTTCCTGCTGATTAGAAGGTCTCTCTTAAGTTGTAAAATAATTATCTCTGAATTAGTTTAAGGAAGTGAGGCTTCTGTTTAGGGAAGTGTTTATATAGGTTGTACAGTGGTTTTGAGTATGTTGGCAATCCCTAAGCTCCCAAGTCATTCAACCCATGACTGACTACAAGAAATTCAATTCCCTAAGTATCCTCACAAGGAGTAGCTATCCAGAGCACAGGTGGGCCATCTCTCAATCTCTTCTTCTCAAGAGAGAATTTGTTCACCCAAACTTGTTTCATGCCCATCAATCTTCACTGTGCTGCAGTCCCCATTCATATAAACCCTCATAAGGATGCCTATGTCACCATAGGTCCTCATTTGTAAGCCCCCACCAACCCATTTCTGAGCAAATGATCCTTAAAGTAACAACCCATGGTTTATAAGTTTGTTCCATCTTATACTTGTGATGCATTTCTGACTTCATAAGCTAGGATAACAATAATTTTGCATAAGCTGTGTCTCCTTGTCTCCATATGGGGACAATGAGCCAGGATATGCAAAACTGTTTGTATGTATTCACACACTCATTTTCATACATGCAAACATAAATACAATCTATATGGACACATATTCACACATAGGTGCACACATATACAGGCTATTACCTTTTTATAAAGATTACAAATTCTACTACATCAAGGATTTCATGAAACTCCTTCACTATTGAAGCTGATCTAATCTTGAATGAGGTATTGCTGCATGCTTTCTCATTTCCTTTTTGTTGCTATATATAGCTATTCACTGATAAGTTTAGACACAGAGCCACAACACTTTCTTTGCACTCATGTTATCTCAAGGAGACGCAATCTGTATCAAGGCAGGAGTCCAATGGAAGGAGCTCTTTGAACTCAATGGGACATTTGCATGAGTGAGGTATCTTGTATCGCCAACAGGTCTATTTGAAATTCTACCCTACAGGTGACTATCCACGGGCTGATTAGAAAATTATATACAGCTGAAAGAAGCAGAGGTTATTTAAGCTCAATGCAATAAATCCAAAAGTAGGACATTTGCAGCACATAGCTACTCCTTGAAAATGTGTTACTAACCAAATTTTGTTGAGTTGGCTGCCAGCACTGGTTAATTCAGTAATTTGTAAACTCTTCTCATAAACAGGAGCAATCTACGTTGTAGAGAATTCAGATGGCCTAATTATTGCCTAGAAAAAAGTCCTATTCCAACTACTATTTTGATGATTGCAAGAGCTCAGTTTTCAGACAACTAAATTCTCTATAAAGACTAGATAAAGACAAGACAATCAGTTCAGGACTTATCATCACCTAATTGTCTTTCTTACTTTCTCCTAAAAAACTGTGATGACTAAGCTGTTAAGAAAGAATATCAGCCCCCTCCCCTAAATGAATCAATAAACTTTGAGATGTCCTTCACAGAATGAAGAATGCTTCATTTCGACTTGCACATTTTCAGATAACACTTCCCGAGAGCCCTGAAATCACTTCATTGTGCTCTTTGTTCCTTTTCAAACAAGCTGACCTTCAAAGGAGTTGGGACTACAATTCCAATCATTCCCAACCAGCAGCATAAAACATTCCAGGTTAGGTGATACAGCAAGGAGTGATGTTAGTATCATATCTGAAGAACACTAAACCAGAACAGGCCAACCAACATTCTTGTTCACTTTAAGAACTATAGTTATAACAGAATTAGGAATCTTTATTGTTACAATGATACTGATAAGCACAACAGCTAAGCTTCCATGCTTTTCTTAAATTGTTTGCGTGAATGGCTGGGCCGCAAAACAACCAAGGGTATGAGTGCTGCAGCTTCAGTGAATGAAAAAAAAGATTGCATTGCTGTTCTCATTAAGCTTTTGGGAAACACTTAATGAGTCCTTTAAACATTTGTCTGCACAGCCTAATTTGACAACACAAAGGGAATAAGTGAGGCCCACAAATAAACATGCCACAATGTGCCACATTTAAGCAAATATATATAGTCTGCATAATTCATTCCAATTATGTACACTGACAAATTTAATAAGTAATAACTGTATGTGCTACTTTGCTTTGATAAATCATATTGTGTAAAAATATCAAATACAGATCTCAGGTATTATGACCAACCTGTGCATAGGTTATCTTCATATAGGCATTTCCTGCTTGTCCAAGAATTTTGGATGCTTGAATGTACACATAACACGGATAGAATTTGCAAATTTATAAAAGTTCCTTGGGTCATTTCTGATTTTATTAAATATGTACCACAAATTAAAACAGATAGTTCAACTAACTGCAGCATTTTCTTCTTGACAATGTCTGTGGGTTTTAGAATCTTCAAGAAATAAATGGCACAACTCAGAATCAATTCCTCCTACTGCGGAGTGTAACATGTAATTGCCCTCAGTGTAAACCATGATTCTGCTTTGCTAGGAATTAGGTTTCAAGGCAGCTCATCTCACCAGCTTTCCAATCTGAACAAGTGGCAGCGTCATCCACTGAGATAGTCTATTTCCACCCAGAAGCCCCAATATAGTATGGCCCCTGTGGAAGGATGAACTGCCCTAAAATAATGTTATATGCAACTGTCAAAGTTGGTTTTCTTTTTCTCTATAGTAATCTGTCAAAGGTACAGGTTGGCCACGTAGGCAATTGCAGAGAAAATGTGGAAAAATTTAAGCTCTTTAGAATTGTTTGAAAACTGGCATGAAAGTTTATCAAAAAGAGAGGGATTTTCTCCTGTATATGCCAGGAGATGCTGCTGGAATGAGAAGCAATTAGAAGAAATGTGGAACGGTGGAGGTGAGGGCTGAGATAGCCAGAAACCAGAGAAACTATAGCCAGAGACAAGAACTGGGAGCCTGTGGCAGCTGAAGCCAAGGAAGGAATTTGCAAAAGAGCTAGCAAAATGGAAAACGCAGCTCTGGACTGTAAATAGTGGAGAGCAGATGTCAGGGATTCAGGAGTTGGATCACTGGGCAGGTGTTTGTTAAGGAGAGACGCTGTTAGCATCCATAAATCTGTGCTTAACAGTATTGGGAGGAGGCAGAAATTAGCAGCTAAACACAGGGCTTACAGAGGAAAGTAGTAGAAATGTAAGTCACAATTAGATTTATTATTGTATGCATTTATATTTGGTTTGTGCTTGTGTGCCCACATATAAATATGCACACACAAACACATATACATACATACATATGTGTGTGTGTATGTGTATGTACACACACCCACACACACACAGACACCCACACACACACACAAACACCGCAAATAATTCAGCAAAGATCTTGAACATATGCCCTGCCATTATAGTGAACTGGCCAAAAGAGGACACAGAAGCTATTGATGTGATTTGGATGTTCCTCATGCTGTATGCAGGTTTCTACCCCAAGTTCAAAACCCAGAAATTATACATTAGCCGGAAAGAAGGTGAGTGCAGTCTGGTGAGTGTCAAAACGACTGCCTGAATGAAAGGCAGAGCATTTAGGACTACCTCAGTAAGATGGCACCCAAAGATGAGCTGGTGAAGGAATGCCTCAGGCAGCAGCAGACATAGGAAGAAGCTCAAGAAGACTAAGTGCCATGGTAAAACAAGACCCTGCATGGGATGTACCACTGACAGATAACCAAGGTGACTGATATTGCATAATCCTATCAGTGGCTGTAAAGGGCTGGACTAAAAGATAGCACTGAAGATCATAACAGTAGAAGAACAGACATTAACACGGATCTACCACATGGCACAGGACTGGAGGTGCAGATTGTGCAGAGGGGCCTCAGAGACAGCCCAACACATAGTGGTGGGGTGCAAGATAGAGACAGGAACAGTATACACTGAATGGCACAACCACATAGCTGGCATCGTGTACAGTATATCTGCACATGGGCTAGGCAGGCAGGTACTGACCAATCAACCAGACATTGTGGTAGTAGAAGACAATGCTGATGATTGGTGTAGTGATGTCAAGTGGCAGCAACATCAGGAAAAGGAGCATGAGAAATACCAGAATCTGAAGAAGGAACTAGAGAAGATCTGCAAAACATAGGCCAAAATAGTTTCAGTGGTTATAGGAGCACTTGTGACTCTTAAGCTGGGATAATGCTTCCAACAGACCCCAGGACAACATCAAAGCTCTCTGTCAAGAGGAGTGCAGTAGTAGGAACAACTACAATACTGTGCAGAATCTAAAATTCCCAAAGAGTGAGGAGGACGCATACCATCCATAAGGATGAGAAGGAGATTTTTGTTTACACACATGCACACAGTATACACATACATACACATGCACACACATATATTCACTAAAACTGTTCTAAATATACTTTGTACTAAGATTGCATAGCAATAAACAGAACTCTATACAAATGCCAACTGGTTTGTTGTTATCCATTCCAACCCTCTGACAGCCATTAAAGCCTATTCCGCCACAAAAAATTGCTGTCAGCAAAGATAGAACTAGGCACCCAACTGAGCTCAGGCTCAATTTAGTTTGATCTTTTCCTAGCTTTTAGACTGGATCTTCTTTTTCTGTATCTGTAGATAAAGAGCTATCCAGTCTTCTGCATGGAATATGAATTTTTGTAAAATACAAAAACTTCTCCTACATTCTGCGCTCTGCCTTGATTCATGGGTGACTGCATTTTGCCTTCCTTTCCTTTCCATACCTGTGTTCCAACCTGTGTTCTTGCCCTGAGCTCCCTCTTTCAATGAAATGGATCTGACTTCTATGATACTACAGCAACACGGTTCTGCAATTTTGGCAACTCCTCAAGATTTTTCATGCTCTCATCAGCTCTTGCCTAATGGAAAGGAAGTGTCTGGAAGCCATCCAATGAAATCAGAGAAAACAACTTCCAAGACAGGTGCTCAAACAGAGCACAGGATAGGATGGGGCGGGTTTGGACTCTCTGAAATGTGGTAGCCATTCTTAGCTATTTGGAACAAAGCTACAGTTTCTACTTCTACTATCTTCATGCCTTCCAATCTTTCACTGGTTTTACTTTGCAAAATTGAACGGGAGGGCAAGTTGCCAATGAATTCATCGGGAGAAAGTTCTTAACCCTTTCCTCACTCATCATTTCCCCACATTACCTTCAACATTTTTTTCTCCATTTCACTTCTAAAGTTATGTTGACAAAATAATTAACTCAAATCTGCACTGCTGGGGCGGGCGGGGGAACAAAACAAGCGACTGTGATTGTTGGTGAAGCTGGAGGAAACTGTGCCAATAGAACAGAATAGATAGAATAGAATTCTTTATTGGCCAAGTGTGATTGGACAATGGTCATACAATGGTCGCACATATGTAGGAGATTGACATACATAGCACTCTGCTGTTCAAAATCAAGTCCAAAGAAGCAGCCAGGAGGCCCACAACTGCTGAAGCAAAAACTATTCTCCTTGGAAACTATCTCAGCCTCCCTAGTTCCCAACCTTCCTTGTCGACGGGATACAAAGGTTTTGACTTTGAAACACACTATTTTGAGTAGGAAATAGCTGTCTTGACTTCACTAGAAGCACTTCAATGCTGTTCAATGACTATTTCAGAAGCTTTCTGAGATCAAAACAACATCTTTTTGGAACAGCATTCTAACACTTCTGGAAAGGTGGGAAAAAGCTGTTTTATGCTGAAAATATTTTTGACTTGAAACATTTTGTCCATTACTTCAAAGTTACCTGAAAGCTGTTTTCTACCTCCAAAATTACCTGTGCCAGTTTCCTTGACATTTTGCTCAGAGCCCAGCAATTGAAAGCATATGAAAGCTTAATAGCGAAGTTGGGTATTTTAGTCATATTCACTGACCTTTCTATAGGGTCACAGTTGTTTAGATAGTGATGCATAAAATACTTGTTTTAAAATGAATCAAACTGGGCTCCTGTGCTTCCTAATCCTCCTGCTCGTTCTGATGAGTGGAGCCATTTGCTTCTGGCTGTTAGACACAAGCATTAAAGCTAAGGCACATGTTGGAGAGAACCATTGATGAAGGTTTTGAATTTCCATCACAGTGTGAGCACATGCTGCAATGTTAATAAGGGATGCAGATAAACAACATGTTACCTTTTGATTATGTTCATACCTGTGACAACACTAGGGATTTTTGACAGAAAGCTCTTGACGGTACGAATGGGCACTCCACCGGTTTTGTCATCCTGCATTCTTGTAATAATATCTTCTATCTAGCAAATAAAACACAAATAGTATGTTAGTCTTGCAAATCAAGGGGCTGACTTTTACTAAGGTAAAACCTTAGTAGTCATATATTTAAAGGTTGAAATAACATTAAATTCACTCAATTTCATTTGTTATCAGTCTCTCTCTGTGTCCACCATCTTATCTTACTTATCTACCATTTTATAGAATGTCTAGCTTGTCTTATTTCTGAAGGACAACAAAACAAAGGCAGAAAATAATAGAAAAATCTCAATAAAGTAATTCCCCAAATGATACAACACATTTTTATTAAACCATAATTATTTTGACACCAAGGTCATGAGAGAATGAGACTGTTTTGATCTCCATAAAAAGGAAACAGCTACTCACCTTGTCTACATCCCATATGCCTTAAAAGGTCAGTGTGCTGGCCTTCTTACAAGGACCAACACAAATGGACAAGCTCTATTCTCACATGTCTTGATTAAACTGTGTTATGCTGTGTAGGTTTTTATAGGTAATGAACAGCAGTTTGATTCAGGCCTAGAACTACAGTGGTACATTGGTACTCATTGTTAATTGGCTTCAGAAGGCATGGTGAGTACCAAAAACAATGAGTACCAAACACATTGTCCCCATAAAGAATAATATAGTGAGTCACAAGGCACTAACACCACTAACACCAACAAGTTCTAGCTTATGCATTGAATATCAGATGATGCGTACTGGGATGAAATGTTTATGTCAAAATGCACTAAATACCAATTTGATGAGTTTCAAAGCAGTTGAGTACCAAAGTACCACTGTATCCTATTATTGTTAGATGTTATTCTGCACCGGTGAGATTGACCTATCAATATTTTAACCACTGTGCTTTGTGAAAGTGGTAGCTTCTCAGTATCTAAGGACAGACCTACACATAGCATGTTACAATAGGCCTGATGAGTGGTGATTAAGGTTCAACTAACTACAGCACATCATCTCCTTTGACAGAGATACTAGATTAGTAAATCATGAAAATGTCATAAACATAGCAGTACTCAGATCATGCCCTTCCTGCTAGATCAGATAGGATGGGCAGAGACGATTAGAGACAGTTGGTCCTATTAATTGTTTTAAAATCATTTAGTCATTCTGATTGGTTTGAATGGTTTCATCTGCTTCAGTTGGGAGCTGAAAGCTACCTAGAGAAAAATAGTTGTTGGTATAGAAATTCAATATAGTCACAAAGCAAGAAAAATGGAATACAGAGTACTCAAAGACACTCAAGCACTAAATATTCTATCTACAAAACCTAATTTGGCACTTTGTTGGGAGTTTCCACAATTAGTTCTCTGTCTCTATGTAATGATTTCAGATCACAGTAATCACATTTTACCACTGCCTTCTAGTAAGCATATAACTGAAACAGTGTCATTGCTCTGCTCCAAATGTTTTCTCTCGAGATATGTGGGAGATGATGACTCATTATTTCACAGCTCCAGAGTACAGCATGTGCAAGCCTTATTACTTTCAGTAACTGTGGCATAACCATGATTGTGCCTTTTTACACATAATCATACAGTAGATATATATAATAACACATAATCATGTAGAATATAATTATTGGATATTATTATCAGCAGAAGAGAAAATCTACTTCCAATCTCACAACCAATAAACCCAGTATGAGGGAATGGGAGGAAGAGGGAAATGTTTGAATAAAATACAGAAACTTCTCTAGCTATTAAATAGTGACCAATCTATTTTCTGTTTTCACAAATTTATTTCTTGAAGGCAGGGAACACAGCCGCTTAGTGGCTGCTGGTTGGGTGGCTGATGCCAGAGACCAGATTATGGACTCTTGTAATGTGTTTTAGCATGCACAGAATTTTAAGAACCCAGTTCCATCTAGTCCCTTTAGATCAGGGGTGTCAAACTAAAGGCCTATAGGCCAGATCTGGCCTGTGGGGTGCTTAGATCTGGCCTGCGGGGCCACCCTAGAAACAGCAAAGAACTGCCCCATGGTGCCTCTGCCGGCGAAAATGGGCTCCCGAGCTCCATTTTTGGCTGCAACGGCCTCCTGCAACCCTCTGCCAGCAAAAACAGAGCTTGAGAGGGCTGCAATGGGCCAGTCGTTCGCTGTTTCCAGGGCAGCCCTATGGGCCAGATCTAAGCACCCCACGGGCCGGATCTGGCCCACGGGCCTTGACTATGACACCCCTGCTGTAGAGGGACGAAGGATGATGGAGGACGACAACTCCCAGAAATTCAGAAAGTCTGGCCATTGGTGAGGGATCAGAAAACCTCAGGACATCTCTTACCCTTGAACCTAACCAAGAAAATCCGACTATACAATAGTAGAAGTCTATTTATTTATTTATTCAATATTATTCAGTATTTGTTGACGCTGACGGTAGAGAAATGCATACTTGGTTTTCCAAGAAGTAGACTTGAATGAACCCAGAGTAATGACAAATTCCGTGGAAGGGAGGGATAAATTCCGTGAGGGAAAAAAAAAAAAGACTGGAAAACCAATCCTAAAAGAGAGATTAAGAGAATTGACCTGTTTAGCTTTGGGTAAAGATAATTTGCCAAGGACATGTCCAGGCAATTACCTAGAATCAAAAACGGATTTGAAGCTACCCATAAAGATAATTGAGGAACCATATCATTCCATTCTCCATTTGTCATAGCAGCACGCTACACAGGTGGAGATCTGATCCTTTGCACCAAGAGCATAGGATACCAAATCATGGGTCTCAGTTACAGATCACAGCTGAAACGTAGGAAAAAGCTTTGTAATGGTAAGAAGAACAGCTTGGTTATAATAACAGGATAACAGAGATGGAAGGAACCTTGGCGTCCAACCCCTTGCTCAAGCAGGAGACCCTATACCATTCCAGACAAGTCTCTGTCCAGTCTCTTCCTGAAAGCCTCGACAACCTATGAAGGCCAGCTGTTCCACTGGTTGTAGAACTAATTAACCAGCAAGATAGCAAATTCCTCTTCACAGGATGTATTCAAGAGGAAGACGGACATCTTTCAAGGATTTGACCCCTGACAGGAAGTTGGACTTGAGGGCCTCATTGCTTCCTGAAAAGTCTTCTAGTTGTGATCAGACCATTCATTAATGATTCCTTCAGTCCTGGAGCTGCCGGAAAGTCTTTACTCCTTTACATTTCTTAGATCTTTTCTTTTCTGCCCTTCCTTCCACAGCTCCCCTCCTCAGATATAGACAAGATCCACAAGGAATACCTGACTATTGTCAGTTACATTGGTTGCGTCATTTCAGCTCTGGCTTCACTCATCACCATTGTCTTTCTTTGCTTGAGGTAGGGTACGTTGATATTTTGCTCTTAAGTTGGGATTTGGAAAGGAGGAAGACTCAGAAGGGCTTTAGAAGGAAGTTAGAGTAGCCCTGAAAGAGGAACAAGGAAAGACATGCAATGTTGCTCATTGAAGAAGAACCCTAGGAGATGATGTGCAGGAACATCTCGGCAACCATCAGGAAAAATAATGTTTCCAGCTCAGAGTCACATTGGGCAGCGTGGTGCCTCTGGGCTTGTCCACTGGAAAAGTGGCAGCTCAGGTTCGAGACCCGAGCTCCATGCAGCGGGGTGAGTTCCTGTCCTCGCTCCGGCTTCTGCCAACCTAGCACTTCAAAAGCATGCGAATGAGGGTAGATAAATAGGTAGCTTTTTGGTAGGGAGGAAACAGCGCTCTGTGATGTCATGCTGGCCACATTACGGGCTCAATGGCCTCAAAACGGAGATGAGCACCACCCACAGAGTAGCAATGGCTAGCGGAGTAAAATCTGCAGGGACTCCTTTTTTACCTGAGTCACATACATGGCTGTGAACTCGTATAATTATTTAGCCACAAGCTGAAATTTACCATTTTCAGGCTGTTTCCAGTAATCACCAAACCTGTAGGAACTGAAGTGGGATTTTGTGTGAACGTAGTTCTTTCTCCAGGTGTCTCTCTCTCTCTCTCTCTCTCTCGCACACACACAATGTAGTGTCAGAAACTGAGCTTCGTGATAATTGCGAAAGCAACATTATGGATTTCCCAGGTGGAACTTTTTTGAAATTCAGAGCTCATGGTAGATGACCGTAAGAGTGGGACATTCATCTACCAACTTAGTAGGAAGGAGACATCATAGTGTGCAATAGGAGGAAGGTGCGAGATGGTGCTTTGGACCTATTTCCATACGCCCCAGGTAGCTCACTGAACAGCAACTAACTGCAAAAACTGCAGTGCAAAATATCCGAAGAGCACCAGATAATGCAACTGTCCGTGAAGGATTAAGGTGCTCACATTGGGGCCTCATGAAACAGGAAGACAAGTATGATGCTCTTTCTTTGTCTGTGTCCACATGAATCTCATCTGGACAGCAATCTGTGGGGGTGGGAGTCTGTGTGCACTTGAAGGATATATGTTTTCTGAGATGGACAGAGGTCAATGACCTGTGGCTGTCCAGTCTTTTGGACTTCAGTGTCCGTGACCCCCAACCAGCATGGCCAACAGCAAGGGACTATGAGAATGGTCTGCAGAACATCTGTAGGAAAGTGTTGGCAGGAAAATCCATCTGGTTCAGTCCCAAGCTGGGAGAAAGATGCTGGAAACAGCATGGAGACGGATTGGAAAGAAAGTTTACTGATGAAGCAGGACCACATACAAAGACAGTGTGCGGTTCTGGGTCAGCGGAACCAAAACCACACGCCGCTGGTGGTTCTGTTTCATCAATAAACCGAGTTTCTTTCTAATCAGCGTCTTTCTCCCAGCTTGGAACCGAACCAGATGGATATTTCTTCCAACAGAAGCAGGGTAGATAGCTAAGGGATCAGGTCTTGGGGATCAAATCCTTCCTTACAACAGGTGCTAAGACTTTTCATGACTGCAGTTTAGAATCTCATGCAACCAAGAAAAGAAGTACGATGCTCTTCCTTCTTCACAGCAAAAAGCAGAGAGACCACATCGTCTATGTCCACATGAATCTCCTCTGGGCCATCTTTCTCCTTGACATGAGCTTCCTCATCACGATGCACCTGGCTCCTGAGGGGGGAGACATAGCTTGCAAAGCTAGTGGGATGTTCCTGCACTTTGGCATGCTTGCATGCTTGACCTGGATGGCCATTGAGGGCTACAGTCTCTACCGGCTGGTGATCCAAGTCTTCAACTCCTACGTGAGATGCTTACTTGTCAAGCTGTCCTTAATAGGTTGGGGTGAGTGATTAAAAAATGTTTTTTTTTGCATCCTTGTTTTGGATCTGTCTCTCACTATCTCTTACTCTGGAACTATTATATTTTTTTCTAAGCTTTCTTTCCCTTGTTGGTACTGGCTTGAACTTATCTTTCAACAATTGTGGAATTGGGGGGGCTGGATGTGGCATTAACTCCAGCTGTTCTCCTTTGCAGGTCTTCCAACACTCATCGTATGCCTAATTTTTGTGATCGATCAGTCCTACTATGGGCGTTTTTCTTTGAAGGTCTATGAGTCTCCTGATAAATACACCAACACAACTATGTAAGTTCCTGGGGGATAGAACAAAATGGCCCCTGCTGTCTATTCAGAAAGATGCATTTTTCCTTGAGGATTAACAGCTGACCATCTCTGGGTAGCAGAGGCTGAGACCCAACATCTGGAGATGTTACTGTACTAAATCATATCCCTGAGGGTGCTATGAATATATAATCAACAATCGCACCTCTCTCTGGCTGACTGATGTATAGGAACCCCAGACTGATCCCATTGTGATCCATGTAGACTGTATGTATAATTTTGGTAATTTATACTTTAATTTATGTAATTCTAATCTGTGTTTCTTTTGGGTTTTATTATGAGATATATGTCCCAGAGAGAAAGTGGCCTCCAATTCAAAAAAAGTCTTTATCCTTTAGATTCAGTATTACCAAATCTGGGTCAATACTAGCATTAAAGTCCTCACAAATAGTCAAAGAAGATCATAGAATTTCTTACTGGCAAAGTGTGATTGGACACACAAGGAGTTTGTCTCCGGTGCATAAACTCATAATATCCATAGAAACAGAAAGTAATAGTTCACAATTAAATCATTGATGTAACATGTCAACTAACGACTTTTCCAGGTTATCCCATATTACTTCTTGTCTGGGTGACACATAAATGTTTACACAGAGTAACTTTCTCCACTTCAGTTTCAGCCTCAATATTTGAATTTCATCTATATCATAATTTCCCAGATTAATTTCTTCTAATCTCATACCATGAATGTGCTCCATTGCTGGATGGATGCTCCTCCAGCATTAGAAGGTTTCAAGAAAAGAGTGGACAACAGTTGGCCAGGATGGTGTTAGCCCTTGGGCATAAGGACTAGAAGACTTGCAGTCCTGGGATCCTATTATTCTATCAAGATGTACTGTGACATTAAGCCCCCGTTTAGCATGGCCCATCTTTTGGTCCCTTGTGGCTCATTATAAAAACACCTGTAGCCAGGTATTGCTATAACATCATTTCCATCAATCCAGTTTCTTGGAGAACGAGGGAATCAGGGCATGAGCAGGGGCCACAGAGAGGGTGGGATGCTTCACATTCCTGATTGGCACTGGAGGGTCCTGGAAATTCCTGTTTTTTGAGAAGGTGTCAGCTTAAAGAAAATTTCCCTTCCAACTAGTTAAACAGTGCCTAGACTTACCTTTCTGTTTTTTCTCTTCTTCTTCTCCAGCTGTTGGATCACCAAAAAGGAGATCAACAATTTCTTGAATTTGGGCTATTTAAGCCTGGTGCTTTTCTTCAACAGCATCATGCTGGCCACCATGGTGTATGAGATTCTCAGGCTGAGACATCGAGAGCATCAGTGGGGATATGTGGTGATGCTCCTGGGCCTGAGCTGCGTCCTGGGCATCCCATGGGGGCTGGTCTTCTTTGCGTTCACTTCCGGGACTTTCAAGCTGGTGGCCGTCTATCTTTTCACCATCATCAACTCTCTCCAAGGTCAGTGAGTATCTCCTGCTCCCCTTACTCTTGAGATTGCCACTTTTATCAGTTTTTGTCCCCTGCATTTTCACGCAACACAGGAGAGTGTTGCATTTTGGCTCTGTGACTTCATCTTTTCAATTCAGTCTGAGCTTGTGAAAGTGAAGCAGTTCCTAAGAGGAGGAGATGAACCTCAGGTGGTTCAACTTTGCACCGTCGTCCAGATCTTTTCACATCGGACCTCATCTCAAGGTCTAGGGTTAAGGTTAGACCCTAAGGTTAGGGTGTCAGAAATTAGACAGGAGTCTCTGCTCAATTTTGGCTCAAGCTCCACCCCATTCATGCTTCAGTCCTGCCCACCCTAAAACGCTAAAGAGATTAGTCAGAGGACATGTGATCCTTGGTAGAAAGGTTAACCCAGAATAAGCAATTTTTCAACTAGGCTCCAAACACAGATGCTTCTTGGCTCTACGCTGACAGATCAACAGAGTTGGAAAGGACCTTGTAGGTCATCTAGTCCAACCCCCTGCCCAAGAAGGAGACCCTCCACCATTTCTGAGAGATGGCAGTCCAGTCTCTTCTTCAAAACTTCCAGGGATGAAGCTCCCACAACTTCCGAAGGCAACTTCTCTTCCATCGGTTGATTGTTCTGTCAGAAAATTTGTGGAATGATATAAGGTCACCTGCTTGAGCAGTGGGCTGGATCAGAAGATCTCTAAGCTCCCTTCCAACTATTATACTTTGTCTGTTGTCTACTTTTACAAAATCTTACAAGTCTGATTACATTTCCACCTCCCTCCCTTTATTTTCACGTGAACCAGGGAGGTTCCTATCTGAGATGCTTCCTCAGAGTACATTTCTGC
>JANHFL010008269.1:190677-213103 GCA_032468155.1 Oxyrhabdium leporinum
AGGAGGCCATCACAGCCAAAAACGGAGCTCGGGAGCCCGTTTTTGATGACAGAGCGCTCGGGCCATCACAGGTGCCCCCAACACAAGTGATCTCGAGCTGGCCACACCCAACCTGGCCACGCTCATTCCACCCTCCCCCGAGGTCAAACACAAGCCTGTTGCAGCCCTCAATGAAATTGAGTTTGATACCCCTGGTTTAGGCAGTCCCACTAATCCCTTGTAACAAGCACACTTCTTATGCCTGACACTTTATCCCTCCTCAAATGAAATATTTTCATCTATCTCACACGCATACTTACACACCATTTGATCCCTGATAGCGGTCATTGGATCAATGGAAAAGTTGAATATTCAGATTGAAGATGGCTAATGCTACCCAAGTTCATTCTGTCTGTCTGTGTAAGTTCTGAAGGAAGGGAAAGCAGAGGAACAAGCAAATGTGGATTTGGAAATTCTACTATTTGCCATTATGAAATAAAAATGCTTTCAGGTAAAGAACTATAAAAGGCTTTTGTCATGTGCTCCTTCTTGATTACTATAGACCTCATAAAAGAAACCCTATGCTCCTAATCTCATGACTTCTTGCATACAACCATGAGTTTCTAACACTTACGTTTCTAACACTTAATCTAAAGAAGACAGTATCTTTCATCTTCAACTAAGCATGACTTTTAATGAAAGAAGAAAACTGACCTCAAAGGAATAGGAGAGTTTCTTTTTCAAGAGCATTTGCATTTCTCTTATGCAACTAACAACATTAAATTTTAATGCTGATCTGATATGCAAATGCAAAGCAAACCAAAAAAGCTAAGCCTGAGGACCAACAGCAGCAACTTGGGAGGGGGCATTCCATATTGCTCAACAATCCTTGGTCTGGAAGCAGTCAAACAGAGCTTCAAGGATAAGCTGACAGCTCAACTTGTTGCAGATTGATGCATTCCTGAACACGTTGCTGGAGATTTAGAGTGCATAATATAAGTAGATGAATCTTATTTGGCAGGAACATCTCAACCAAAGAGAGAAAGAACTGAGCCAATGGAAGAAATCCTTTTACATTTATTTACTCCTCTAACTGTTCTTCAACATAAGAATGTCACTTTCACAGTTTAAAGTAAAGGAATAAGAACTAATAAGTTTCATTCTGTTTGTTTGGAAAAGAGAAATGGCCATCTGTTCTGTTAAGAGGTGTTAATTTGCTTAGTAAAGGCAAATTTACTAAATTATTAACAGTTACCGGTATGTTGGTCACTGTGTTTATTTTGCTTAAGTTTAAGCAGTAATTGCACTATCGGATTGTATTTTGCAACCTGTCAATGGACGATAATATTTTATGTTTGTTTTAAAGTATACTCTAGTTCCTGGAACCTTATGCCAAATTTGATAGTTTTTATGATACTACAGATTCTTCCTTTTATTTCACTGGCTAGCATGCTGTCTCGATAATTCATAAGAAAAGTGTTGAACCATAGGGAATATTTGGAATTTTAACTGTCTTGTGGATGCTGTCACAATTTGACAGGCATCGGAAATTCTAGCCTGCCTTCAATGCGTGCATTAGTGACTATGCCGTTACAAAACATCCATTTATCAGGATTCCAATGACACTTTTTCAAGCAAATAATGGAGTACAGATACTCATCCCATTCAATTTTCTCAGAATGCCTCTAGGTCTATATGGGAACCGGAGGCATTCTTGAAAATTAAAATATTGCTAGAGGCAAACGCTGCTTTGCTTTATAACATATAAAATCAAGTGTGAAAGGAAATCTGATGGGTACCACACTGGCCATTCCCTTAAGCAATTTTATTCATTGATTTATTTAAAACACTTATATAGCCACCCATCTTATATCAAACTCTTTGGCTCCCAATTCTAAACAGTTAAAATAACATCAATTAAAAAATAGCATAATATCTATTAAAACCATAAAAGGCTGGCGCTAAAGTTAAGCTTCCAATACCTTTGTTAAATCCTCTTATCCATCTCAGCCTATCCCAGGGTATGGGGTGGGGGAAACCAGGTCTTAAGTGATTTTTGGAAGGCTAGGTGGCTGGAGACCTGCTGATCTTCAAACAGAAGGGTCTTCCACAGAGCAGAGGCTACCACAGTAGAGGTACACTCTCTGGCTCTCGCCAGATGGCAATGTTTAAGGGAAGGGTCTAGGGGCACCTCCACCCTATCTAATTTAGTAAGATAGCGAGATAGATATCCTTAGAGAGACGCAGTCTGGCAGATAATCTGGCCCTGTACTATATATGGTTTTAAATAGTAATAACCAGCACTTTGAATTGCAATAAGAAAAAAACAGGGAACCAGTGCAGCTCATACGACAAAGGAGTATATGGGTAAACCTAGAGGCACTTATGAATGCGCACACAATCACATTTTGGACCAGTTGTAGCTTCTAGGTGGTCTTTTTGATCAATAGTTCTATTAATTCATATTTAACAAATTCCTAAAAATGTTTTCTCACTGAAATACAGATAAACAATGATAAAGGCAATCAATGAACTATTACAGAGATAGACACCCAAAAGGAAATGCAAAAAATATACCTGTAAAAATTGTGGATGAGAGAGATGTAGAGACAGGAGAAGAAACGATTGAGAGAAATTCACTCCTGTTTTATAACAGGAACCATGGTTGTAGAGAAGAATTTTTTTGTATGCAGGCAAGTGTGTATGCATGTTGTGTCTGAGTGCGTGTGCATGTGTATGCACACATACATGTGCAGGCAGTGACAGTATAAAGGTGAGATGCCCAGGGTCGCTATGAAATCATGAAGTCTCTACTCAACCTACCAGACTTCTATCTTCTGGAGGAAGAAATTAAGAAGAAATGCATTAAAAATGGACATACACTATCTAATACTACCTCACAACAAAGCTTCCCTCTAGCCTTCTTTCACTCTGTTTTGGAACCATGACAGAGAGTAGAATCCACTTATTGTTTAACTGTTAAGCTGCTGAGCGATTGCTATTATACTAGTTCTGCCTTCACAGATTTCAGCTTTAAATGACGCAGAGAAGGCATCAAAGAGCCATATAGCATCCATAAAAGATTTCCACTGTGCGGGATTCAAAAATCTTTGTTCAAGAATGTCTAATCCTACTAGCTTTGCCTCAAGAAACAATGAGGGTAAGTAATTAACTGTTGGCATCCATTTTTTCATCTATTCATTTCATATACCAAAGGACAGAAGGATGGTGCTAATGAACAAGTCTCTGGCACTGAGCATCTGGGCTGCCATTATTTCATAGGAAAAATAAAGCATAGGGAAGATGGTGCTAGCCCTTGACTGAGCTTTTGTGATCCAGTCAGGCTGAAGGTATATGGAACCAAGGATGGAAGAAGCAAGGGCAGAGGTACTGGATGAAACGTGTGTAAGAAGAAATGACCAAAGGATGGTGCTCGAAGGAAAAGGTCCAAGAACACGGAAAGGAGAGGAGAAATTATCACAACCAAAAATGATACCTGTAAGATACACAAAACTGAAATAGCCAATGTTTTGCACCTAATGTTGAAGTCTGCCATGACATTCTGCAATGGCTTTAAAATAAAGTATGCATTTCCCTTTTAGCTCACAGTTTCATCTTCTTAATTGGGTATGTAAATATGCTTTTGGTTGCCCAATCACACAAGGATCTAATTTACACATTAGCCAAACCTCTGTATAATCACAAGCTACAATGAACTGGGATCACACAACATGCTAAGTTATAAACCAAGACCTGCAAGCCACATTGGCCCCTTCACATAACCCTCTGAGACACAGAAACCACACTATGAGGGAGACCAGCCACGATTTTCAGTACCATGTTTCTGTCCTTTGCTTTGACTTACACTAAAATAATATATTATGAAACATTTACTTAAATATAAACTGTGTTGAATTTTTACATTATTTCACTTTTGTAAACCTGCATCAATTCAATGTTTCTTTTCTGGAAACACTAGAGTCACATACAATCTATGTCTTCATGGGCAAAAAGTCCATTTTGGCTGCACATGACCTTAAAGACAGAGATTCAAGGACACAGCTCTTTGCTAAGATAGCTTTCTCACAGATACTAGGGAAGCTGTAATTAGAGCCAAATCCAGCAAGTGCCAATTATCTGCTTCAAGCAGAGCATCTCGGTCTCTACATTCATCCATTCTCAGGTTCAGAGCTGACACCCCTTATCCATCTGTGCATTTGAATGGACTAAGAGCTAGGCATGACTTTCCAGGAGGGGTAGTTGACTTCTGTGCATTGTTACTATTAATGGGTCTGTCTGATCTCAGGTTCTTTGAATCTGATTTTGATCCTTTGTCCTACCTGCCAAGCTAGTATTGTGGTTTTGTAATGTAAGGGTTTTAGTTTTGTGATGTTATTCATTCCAAACCTTTGGATAAGTGCAGTTCCAAAATCTAATAAGTCACTGAGTTACTTTCATTGTGAGAAACCTCTAATTAAACTTATTGCACTAATTCACACCACTTCCCCAGCATAAAGCTTAGGTATGGCAGAACCATGTCTGTAACAAATGATCCTTTGAAAATAGCACCTTAGCTAGCAGTATTATAAGGAAAAAGCGAGAAAATGGGAGAGGCGCCATTCTTTCCTCTCATATTGCTGTTGATAAATTTATACAAAGCCATATTGTATGAATATATTTTCCCCCAATGAATTGCAGGTGTAGCATTATTATTGTCTATCTCCCTGTTATTTTTCTTTTGTATATTTTTCTATACCACATAATGCACTGTGACAGATCATTTCATGCATCATTTAACGCTATGCGTTTTCATCCGCCGCCGCCCCCCCTTGCCAAAATTGTATCTGAAAATCGGGGAAATGCAGATGTAAAAAGAACTGAATAAACTGCAATCTGTTTGCCAATGCAAAGTCAGACTGAATAATCAATGTTGTGCAGTGGACACTTTCCATTTTTCTTGAAGGACATCTCGTCTGCATTTGGCATGCCAAAGAAAAAGGTGAGAAAAAAGGGAAAATGGTCCTGTGAAGAATTATGTGGCAGCAAGTAAAAAACCCATCAAGATGTGCTGTACAATAGGATGGTTGGAAGATTAATAAAATTCTGTCCCACCATATTCTTTTTTGGAATTTTTATTCAGGCTATTCCCATAACAGAAGAGCTGAGGTTTAAATAAAAGACAGACCCTGCTCCTCAAGCAAGAGTACAGATCTATACTGCAGAGAATGGCAAAGATGAGGAGAGATGACTGTAAATTCTGTGGTGTCAAGCAAAGGTTGCTGATCTGGAAGAGAGGGTGTGGAAAGGACAAGGAGCATCTGAAAGTAAATGCATCGATACAGTGGCAGAATATGTAACGTATGGTGAAAGAAATAGATCAAACTCTTCCAGAGAAAAAGATATGAGCAAGTGGCACTCATCTGCTCTTCCAATGCAGCTACCTCAGCCCAATGCCCAATACCTCAGCTGGGTTGTTGGTGTCCTTGGCCTAGAGCAGGGGTGTCAAACTGGCAGCCCATGAGCCGGATGCATCACATGCAGGCCACGCCCACCCCAGCTCCACGAAGGAAAAAAACATCACAATACATCACATGATGGCAATGTGACATGGCGAGTTTGATACCCGTGGCCTAGAGCCATGGACCTAGTGCTATATCTGCACAGAATAACCCTATGTTTGTTAAAAGGTTGGTAATGGACAAGTGTGCAAACTTGATATGTACTACCAATATACAGATATGCAGCTTTGGATCATTTTTCCTCAATAAATAATTAAATGAGTATACTGTTTTTGACCCACATTTAATTGGGTTCTCTTCATCTACTTTTAAAACTTGGAGAAAGGGATCAGATTTAGAACATGTTTATGCAGAAACACTGAACATTAAAAAGGGTTCACAAACTTTTAAACACCACTGTAGGGCCTGAATATCTCTAACATGAGTTGAATCTGTCATCCAGTGAGATCTAAAAAAGATGGCTTGCTGAGGACCTCACATCTGAGACAACGCTTTTTATAAGGATCCATGCTTAACTCTACTCAGTGATGACCCCATGCCTCTGAAAGAGCTTACTCTCAGATCTCTCCCTATTATGTTTTTGAAGAGTCATGAAAACATAGCTCTTCAGAGAGGCTTTTAGGTATGCTCAAAGATTTTGCTGCCCGAATGGTGACACATTATGACCTTTTTGTTGTTATGGTTACATAATTGATTCCCCACCCCCCTCCCGTTTTAAAGTTATGTTACTAATTGTAAGCTGTTCAGTCTTTGGAAATGCAGCAGCATATAAGATAAAGTAATAAATAAGCAATAGAGGATTGCACGCTGAACAAAATTGAGAACTATATGGGATCATTTTAAGCCTTGCATGGAAACAGGGAAAAAAATCATGGAAACAGAAAAAAAATTATTGCAGAAGCCTGGAAAAATGTTACGTATACTTCACATTTGTATGTGAGAAAACATACTTTAATACTGAGAAATGTTTACATGTCAATAAAACTGGAAATGGTTATGTCATATGCTTCTGAAGTGGAATGCCCATAAAAACATATTAAACAGACTCCTTTGAAACAGGAAGTAAAAAACCCAATGTTTTCGATTTAAACAATTGAAATAGTATAATATTTACAGTTAAAGACTACATGATATGTAATGATTCAGGAAGAATTAATTTTCAGTTTTGGATATCTGTATTTGTCTTTATAGTTTTAAGGTGGAGACACTAGATGAGCAGACCATTTTTTCCTAAGTAAATAAACATTCAAAAGATTTCTGAAGTTCATCTATAACTAGATCTTTAATATTGCATATAATACTGTCTTTTTACGACCCTGTAATCCCTTAATTTGGGATAGAGTTCGGGCGACTGGAGCTGAGCATTACTGATCGGATGCCCTTCCTGATGCCACGTGGAGTTCACAGCAGATATTTTTTCTTTGCACATCTGCCTAGGTTTCAACTTGCAGCCCTCTGAGTGGGAGGTGAGTGTCTTCATCTTTAGGCTACCAAGCCAGTATTGCAGTTAATACTGGAACCATTTAATTCTGTGAAATCCAGACAGGCTCACATGATAAAAATAAAAAGAAAGTCTGGTCCCCATATGGTTTCAAAGATTTTTATAATAAAATAACTCTTTTGAATATGAATTATTTCCCTTATTATTTTAGGGATGGAAAAAATTTATGCCTGAAGAGTTTTAATAACGATGAAGCTGGTCATCCAGTATCTACTACTGGATAATAGCTAATAGAACATCAAAAGTGAAAATACTTGGCTTTCTGATAAGCTTGTCTGATAACCAAACTACTTTTTTAATCTCTGTCAACCAAATAACAAAGAGAAAAACTGGGAATCTGTGTGACCTACATATTTCAATCAGGTCTTGGAATCCAGGAACGTATCCCATGTATGTACAACTTTCACTTTACAAAGTTATGCCTGGCAGTTTGGAATATGATAACATAAAATTAATACGTAGCATATAAAAACATTAACCCAATGACCATAATAAGTGGCAACTAGTTCTTGCAGAACTAAGTCTCTGTTCAAATTTTCCATTTTGACAGTTTTCTTAAATGCTAGCAGGAAAGATACCATCCGAGGCTTCAGTAGGAATAAGAAAGCAACAGAAAAATACTACTTGGCTTTGCCAACCATCCTGAATTATGGAGGGAACCATAATTAACCCTACCCCCAATGATCAAGTTCAATATGAAGATGGTTGCCCTAAGATATTTGAGATCCAAAACCCATAAAACTTTATGGGTTAAAATTAGGTTTATGAACCGTACTCATAAACCTATTGGAAGCTAGTGCAATGCTGTGGAAATGATACTATATGGCTGTAATAGGTCATCTATGAGACCATGTATGTCAAAATTGAACAGACCTCTCTCAACAGAAGGGGAAGGATATAACATCATCTATCTCCCATCTACAATACAGTCCTTTCAACAGTTCCAAGAAGGCTCCACACCAATTTGCACCACTCAGGTGACCCTGATGGCACAGATAAACCTCCAGATGACCTTAATGACCCGCTAAAAGAATGCAAATGACCAGCTGTCTGCAAGGAATATAAATCCTTCCATTCCCCACCATCTGGGTAGAGCTGAAGAAGATTCTTGGATGAGAAGTGAAACGTCTTCAAAGAAAAACAAGAAAGTCCAGTTGCCTCTTGAAAAAGCACCTTTGAGATGGCTATAATAGTCATCAGCTGGTAGCCTGTGCAGTTAGTCCTAATCACAGTTTTGAGCAGTTTTCAAAGCCAAATCCATGTAAAGCATGTTTAGTACTACCAGAAAGGCAATAAAGGCATGACACACTGTTGTCTGGGCCTTTTGCTGTAAGGAAGGCCACACCAGTGCCCCAGCCAAAACTTCACAAACTCTTCCCACAGCCACCACCTACATATCTAAGCAATAGTTGTGAACCCAGAACAACATCCCAGAAGTGGATTTGCTTCTTCAGGAGGGAATACAACTTCATTCAGAGTTGAAAATTTTGGACAAATAACTTTCCTGCATGGTTCAACAATACATATACATACACACATGCATACACACACACAATAAATTATTAGTTATTATGTAGTATAGTATTATGTATAAATATTATAGGCAATTTACCTAGATAATTTTGTCCAAGAAAAAAGAAATCCAGTTGTGGATGGTAATTATGAAAGAATTGGGAGAGAAAAACCAATGGGATAAATAATACTTTTTTGGATATGATATAATGGTCCAAGTATTCAGAAATTGGAAACTCAGATTCACATGGCTGCACAGTTCACAGTAATGATACTTTAGTTACATAAGATATAAAGAGTTAAATATAGAAACTAAAAATATTTTTTTCTCCAAGGATAAGTTACTTCATTATATAACAAGGAAAGTACACTGAATAGATCACTTCTAAAAAGAATTTGGGCTCCTTAGTCATTACAGTTATTATTTTATTATTTTATTAGTCAAGCTTAATGTACTTTAATTACATCTCTTTATTTTTTCTTCACAACCATACTTTATATTAAGCATTAAGCATTTTTATACACCACCATGAACTATACAAAAAGAAAGGTGGGATATAAATCAAATAAATCAATCATTGTTTTTTAGGAAAGGAATACTGATATTGTGTTAATTTGTTTTAATAGTAAGCTGTCTTTTCAGCAGAAAGGTGAGATATAAATAGTAAATTGTTTTTTTTTTTTTAAAAACCGCATTTTAGCATGACAATTACAAACCTTAAATACAGGGTAAAATAAAGAAAAAAATATTTAGAGAATTTTGCTTGTCACTGTGAAATAGTTTGTTGGAGAAAGCAGTGCTGCATTACCAAACTACCAAAGGTGAATGTATCATCTATTGTTACTGTGATAACTGCTAGTAACAACACCATCAACAATCTCATATGTTGCTGAATGCAAGATGCAACTTCCAAATAAGGTTTGTGAATGTGAGTGTATGTAAGCTAACAGCCACCAGTTCCCAAAGCAGGCAATCCAGTTTAAAAGAACAACACTCTTCTTCAAGGCCATGGAGCACAGAACAAAAAGTCTATGAAGAAAGCAGGAATAAAGGCATCAGACAAGGGTATAAGATTATATAATATGGCAATCAACTATTCAGATGGGTGCACTGTAGTATGCCATGCTGAAGCCCTTAGCTCAGGGCTGTCAAACTCCCACCCCATGGGCCGGATGCATCACATGCTGGCCATGCCCATGCCCGGGGGTTAGCAAAGGGGAAAAAAGTCCCAATATGTCATGTGATGCTGCCGTGATGACATCAGCTTGACACCCCTGCCCTAGCTGAATTCAAGAATAGCACCTGAGCTGAGGTGTGTCTACTGCTGAATATCTGAAAATTTCTACTGAAATCCTGATGCTACATCACAAATGTCCTTCTGTCTAATGCAAATTATGAGGAAACTGATGGGGAAACAAAATGTGCAAATTAATGGAGATGTTTTAAGAACCAAGAGTAGCCAGCTCAGCTTTGGATCAGTAACAATGAGCAGGCTAATTATAAAGAATACACAACATGCTGCAGCCATTTTACTACAGAGTGTCAGTTCCACAGTGAAGCACTGTTCTTTAAAACTCTGCTATTCCATGCTGCCCAAACAGTGAGAAAGATCTTATTTCAGGAAACCCAGAAATGAAGAAAACTGGAGTAGAGTAAGCAGCAGGTGATCTATTCAGCTTAACTAGCAGAAGGAAAACACAACTCCATTGGTCTCCTTTTCAACCCACTACCAGCAACATAGTAGTTTTCCTACTGTCTTTTCTATTTCAGGCTCTATTATTTGTCACTTTCCTCATTTCAGGCATCTACGAATGTGTAAAGATTTCCCCTGGGAAATATGGCTGTGTTCTTTCCATGCAAAGTAAGATTGCAAGATTCAGGCATTTCAGTGTTACGTAGAATGTGAAAACAGCCTCCGGACATGTACGAATGCATCTCTTTATGGTTTTCCTTATGTAAGCAGTCTATTTTCCAATTCCATCAAATGCATAATGGTCAGCGTATGACTAAAAATGCAAATTAGGAAATATGGTCTCCTGCCATGATCTTCCTTTTCTCTATTCATTGTTTGAATGCAGGAAATAGCAGTTGCATGTTTTGAAAATTAGCGATGTTGGTTCAATAATGCTATATTGGCCTAGCTGGACTTGAAGTAAACTGGAACAGGAACATGGGCAGGATTCACCGAGCTCCCCATATATATCAATTTAAGAGCAAGTTAAATTATCAGGTTTCTTAACACACTTATAATATGCAGGATTTGATAAACAATTACTGGAAGCTTGGAAACACGTTCGTTCAGAAGATGTTGGCCATGAGAGACATGATCTCTATGCTGTAACTTAAGGTTCACAGCTGCAGATCAGCAAGACTGGATGACTACAATTTCTATAAAATGTGCAGATTAATTTCATTGTGGAGAACTAGTTTTAACAGTTAATTAAATGCAATTAGTGTGACCCTTAGCATTTATAACATCATGGTTTTTATAATGACAGGTAGAAATGTAGTATTTGTCCCTTGGTAACCAAACAGTTGCCATGTATAACCTTACCTTATTGACAATTCTGCATGTCACATCTATACCCAGTGTACCAGCCCAGTGTACTGCTCTCCTTTCTTGGAATACAGCTTCAAATCAGGATGCTAGTATTTTATTTTATTGAAGTCTAAAGGGCACTTCTAAAAATTAATGAGGTATGAACTTGGATGGAAACTTTCAGTCCAGGGTGGTGGAAAATTACATTTCAGCTATCTTAACATGTGCCATTATTGTTTTCAGACCCCATCAGTGTTCAATTTTAATAGGAGACCGACCATATTGCAGAATTATTATCTCACAAGGCTTATATTTTTGATTAAAATCACCTTCTCTTTATAAATTATTGCTGGAGAATAAAGTCATCTGAGAAAGGAAGTGGAGAGAGGGCGAGAATGATGAGAAAGAAGAGCAAATTGGTATTTCTAATCACTAGAGCAGTAGCGCTCCAGTAGAGTTTTGTCACAAAATGAGCAGCAGAAAAAGCAGCATATACCTCACCACAATGCAGGCTAGTTCTATGAATTGATGGGGAAGCTGCCCTTGCTAAGTGTCAATCTGGAAGCATTCTTCACCTGCCAGATGGCTGTATGGGAACACCGAGGCAAATCTGGGTACACAGAAACTGATTTATAAGCCATCATACGTGGATGTGAATGTAGTCCTTATAATTCCTGACTGAGGGGTTTTGAAAATTTTAGAATACAATGTTTTAAATAGTTGTTGTAAACCGCCCCGAGTCTCCGGAATGGGGCGGTATATAAATTAGATATAATAATAATAATAATAATAATAATAGTGCAACTTAGATAAAACTTAACTTTCTCAATCTGAGTTGAATTTTCCAGAGTTTTTGGAATATGAGTAAAAATAGCAAGCCTCTTATATTCTCAGTTTATTTTATTATTTAATTTGTTTCTATCCCATTCCTGGAACTTCCCCTTAAAGTACCTTTTTAGGTACTGCAGATGAGTGCTACTATCCTGCCGGGTACCATGAATCACTTTATTCAAAACAGAAATCATCTGTCCTGTAATGAAGAATAGTCAGAATACAGAATGCAAATGTATGCATAAAAATACATACCGTTTAATCCCGGAATCTCTTTTTAACATCGGAAATCGGAAATTTTGACTTAATTCTCTTTGTTTTTTAAATCCCATTTATTTAAAGAAAAATCCAATGAAAGAGCAATCACTGTGCAATTCCACTGCAATTTTGCAGAGTTTCTATTTCTCTGGTAATTGGACTTGGAGGTGAAGTATGAAATGGTGGGTAGATTGCAAGAAATATAAAGGAAGATGTGATTTTTAAAAAAAATCTGCAACTTCACTTGAGCAGACACCTAATTCCTATGATTACTTCTTTAACATGTGTGGAAACCCTGGAAAGCTGATACATGCACAGCACCATGGGATCTAAAATCAGATAGAGCCAAGGTATGGCTAGATGCAAGAGACATGATTGTGAAATGAGAGGTCACAATCTTTCCTATACCTGGGGAAATCTAGCCTACATAAAATACAGTGGAGTTTTTTAAGGGACAAAGAATACTATAAAACAACTTGTATTACTTCTATGTAATACCTTTGGGAAAAGTAGTCTTCTCATTTTCAATCAAGGAAAAGTAAATACTACATATAGTATACATGCTCGCAATTTCTAATGTTATACTGTACATCAGTGCTGTCAAACTCAATTTCGTTGAGGGGCGCATCAGGGTTTGACCTCGGGGGTGGGACGTGACCAGGGTGGGTGTGGCCAGCTCCACATCACTCATGTAATCAAATGCCACTTTTGCTAGTAATTTGCTTTGCTAGCACTCTGCCAATGAAAACAGAGCTTGTGAGGGCCATGTGTGGCCCTCCTTTGCTCTGTTTTCAGCTACGATGGCCTCCTGCAGCCCTCTGCCAGTGACAATGGATTCTGGGAGGGTCACATGGCCCTCACGAGCTCTGTTTTCACTGGCAGAGGGCTGCAGGAGGCTGTCACAGCTGAAAACAGAGCCCCATTTTCGCTGGCAGAGGCACCAAGGGCCGGTTCTTCGCTGTTTCCAGGGTGGCCCTGTGGGCTAGATCTAAGCACCCAGTGGATTGGAGAGATGCATACTGAAGTCTATTTTCATCCATTGAAAGCTCATTGAATAACTTTGACCCTGTCATTCTCTCAGACTCAATCCAAACTACATCACATCCTGAACCTCCTGACACGATACGCATACCCAAGGGAGAGTTACTTACTTGGGTATGTTTATCTTTATTGTCTTCCCAAGTAGTGTTGGGACTAGCAAGATAGGTAACAGCAGAATTATGGCAGTGGAGCAGATCTACTCTTCTATTCAACCTTCTGTTTACATCAAAAATGAACTCTCATGAATTGGATTCAAAAACAAACTCCCCAATTATAGTGTGCATAAAGCATTTGCATTTGATTCTGTGGGGTCCTTGGTACACTCTGAACTTGGTTGATTTCAAATATAGGCTCACTGAGTTTGAAAACAACCGAGCCTAGAGAGCACCAAGGACTTCGTGTTTCAACCATGAGACACACATATTCTCTTATTTTGGTAGATCCTATTTGATTCTCAGTGAGCTCATCTGAGCATGAATCTTGGCTGTTTAATCTTCCCTCCTTGATCTTGATCAAGCAAGGAAGAAAACCAGAAAGGAAGCTAACATCACCAGTGTACATATCATCCACTTTATTGTAGATCTGTGAAATTGTGTTTCTTTGTACATTAAGAAGCCTGTATTTCACAAAAATGTGAAGCAAGCCTTCTAAGGAATCATCCCAGAGGAATAAGAAATAATCAACCATACCCAATATTGCCTAGACATCTTGATACTAGTAGTTATTGTTTGTCAGCTACACAATCTCTCAAGTATTTTTGCTAATGGGGACCTTACAACAAATTCACCGCCTGGGCAGTAATGGCAGCACATTTATCTTCTTTCTCTAGGTACTATTGGAATTCATTAGTAGCCATTCTCAAGCTGCTGCTGACCCAGTTTAATGCTGAGTAGGAGATTGTACTCCCAACTGTAATTAAAGTAAAAAGGACTTTACCACGTGTATATTCATCCAGAGCCCATGACATCTGTTTACACATCTCCTTTCATATGCCTGAAGTTACTTGAAGTAAATATAAGCTCTACATAATCCCAATGAAAATCACTTCAGAACAAATACTCAGCTTCTAATAATGAAAGGCCAAACTAATCTGTCAGCTGGTGTTTTCAAGCTAAGGAAAGAGTCCCTGTGTTGCTAGAGCAATTGGCAGTATATTGTACCCATAATGCATAGCACATTTCTCTTCAGAAATTTCTTCAGTGTAGCAGTGGCCAAGGTTAATCCAATTCAGTCTCAGTTTCTCTATGAGCTGAAAATGAGCCAGGGAAAGCCTCAAACCTGGGCTTTCTCAATATCATTTTATCCATTACATGCCTCAGAGTAATGATCAAACTGTAATGCTGCAATCTGAGTCTTGCTACCATACAATTGCATTACTTCCAGGTCACAGAGTTTCCAAGAAAGTTACTGATCTTGAAGAACTGGCCACAAGTTCCAACTTAATTTCAAATCAAAGTGGTACAATAATTTCTTGTTAAATTTATGAAATGACAATCAAGAACAATATTAGATCAAGAATGGGGTATAGCCACGTCATTTAATCTCAAGGAAGCACTTTGGCACCACTAATCCTTTTATTTTCTTTTTAAACAGTAATTCAGAATTTTCACATAGATAAAAGATAAATGCAGCAATACATAAAGAAAAGAGATAATGCATGGTAAATTGTCCCTTTATGTGTTGGTTTTTTTTTACATTTCCAACTTTGATTAGAATTACTGTTATACATCTTAGACAATTTCTGTGGTATCATTTACTAATGATACACCATTTTATTTTAAAAAGAAATCTTACACAATGTGCATTCAGTCCTTTTATCCACATTCTCCCCAATTGTTCCATCTGTATATTGAACCAAAATTCTTAGTCTATTGTATCATGCAATCTTCAACTTGCTTCTTCTGTTTCAAATATCAACAAAAGTTTATACTCTACATTTTTGCAATCACATACTTATCATTTGTACACAATTCATTTTCAAATTCTGTGCTAAATTGTTCAATCCTATTACTTTTTTTATCAACATTAAATCTTTCTCTGAATTGTGCAAGTGAAAACCATTAAAAATTAGCATTCCTTTATTTATCAGCAAAACTACTCTTTCATTCAAACCAAACAGCAAACTATAAAGTACAATTTCAAATCAGGCAACCTGTCTTCTGTATTTGTAAATCTTTCCTCCATTCTCTTTAGAGAAACCAGGTCTGATGCAGTTACTGATGTTGCAACATTCTTCCCTACTTCAAAAACCCTTTGTAAGAAATCTGGCATAGTCTCCTTTTTTCCTGTTATTTCTTGTTCCTCTGTTTCTCTTCTGCCTTCTCTAACTATTTCTTCTTTTGTAATAGTAGCCATTTTCCTTTTTTTCTATTTTTTTTCTAATCCAGAAAAAAGTCTGGAAAATTTTCAATGTCCATAAGTCTATTTCAGCAGTCTGTATATTAGCCCCTATAGTCACATGATGTTTTACATTGTTTCCCTTGTTTCTCTACTTATCCCTTTGTTTAATGAAGTTAGCCAATCATCTTTCATAGCAAGCTTAAACAATCCACTTTCCCAGTGAGGTGTGTATTATTTATTTAATCAATTAAAAATACTTCAAACAAGGTACTCATCCAAATTTAACTTTTTCCCTTAATTCTTTTTAACTTTCACATTGTAAATTCCTTTTGCTTTGAATTCTGTTTAAAACTTTTAATTTCTTTACAGTTTTTACTTTAAACATTCCCAAGGTGCATTCCTCTGGGTGGCTTTGGACAGTCTCCTGCTTTGAAGGCTGCTTTACAACTTAAATTTTCTCCATTCAAAAGTGCTTTAGAAAGTGCTTGAACATGAGAGCATGTTGTTTTCTTCTGCAACTCCTGATACTCTTTACTTGTGAGTCTCCTGCAGGGTTCTTCCAGTTCAAAAAAAATTCCTTATGAGGAACTGTCTTCTGGAGCTCAAGTGGGCAATCTTATGTTTTTTCTTGTCCAGGAATGCTTTATCATTTTAGGTGCACCAATCAGCTGCTGGTCTTTGGCTCTTCATTGTCTCCATGCACTGGTGCAAATCTACTTATATTTTTTCTTAAGAATTGAAGCTGCTACTGCTTATGCAAAACTCAACTAGCAGTGGTGGAGGAAGAACAACATTCTTTTTAATGAACAAAAGGGATATCTCTACCTCATACATGGCTTGCTCAAAACAGCAGTCATAGCAAGGTGGGTGGACTTTAGGGTACCATGGGAAGATCTGAAGGGCCAGGTACGGGACTACATGTCTGGGAGAAAGTCTATCTATGTGATTGCTAAGATTTTGTCAGGGGCAAGAAATCAGCAACCAGGGTTTTTGTTCAAATGAGTACAAGTTTATTCCATACTATCTTTAAACAAGAATCTGAACTACTAATAGTTAAGGCAAATTGGCAGTAGATAAGAGCCAATGGAATTCAAGGAGGGCTGGACTTAGATCTCTTGTGGGCATGAAGAGACTCCAAACTGATGATGCACTTAACCTCTCCCTTGGGCTCAGTCTGGTCATGTCCTACATAATTGACATTGATTTAACAGCACATAAATTAGTAAGCAAGCAAGAAGGTAAATGGGGTTACTTTATATTTGAGATTTCTTGTATCATTGACTAGACAGATGGGGGGGGGGGGAAGAGATAGAGTGTCAACCCTGAAGTTGACATTTGTGTAGCTGTTTTTAATTGTAGCCTTTGTCTATTCTTTTCTTAGCTTTTTTTAGGTTTCTGCAAAGGATTTTAATGGTACTTCATGCTCTCCACATTTTAGATGTTGAAAGGGGGGGCTATAGAGATAAGAGGGGAATGTTACGTCTAGATGGCATTATTTCCCGTAGGAACAGAGAGGGTGCCTGCAGCTGGAGGAAGGTGGAGTTTGGAGTCATCGGACTGAAAAATGATTGGAGATTGTGACTCTGGAGGGGAAGTTTCAAACTTTTGCTTTTTACTGAGTGTAATTATGGAGTCTGGTCATAGTTGGAATTACACCAAGACCCTGCCAATTTGATATGTTCCTAATAAATAGACTTTGAGAAAAATGGATGCCTTGGATTTTTTTTCTGGGGACATATTACTTGGAACCTTGACAGAGAGAGATTTAAACGTTTTTTCTAAACCTAAAAACTAATGCAAACTGATACAAAATTTAAAAAGAGAGAGAGGGAGAGAGAAAAGAAAGAAAAAAATCACCCATGCAAAGGAAAAGAGAAACAGAAAAACCTGTTCTAACTTTGAAGTTCATATTCGAAAGAGCATTACTGGATTTCACCTGAGAACTGATTTCATTCAGGCTGCAGTAAGAGCAGAAACTCTATTTTTCTATCAAATTTCAAGGAATAAGAGGTTTGACTTTCTGAGGCTTACAGAAAACAGCTCAGCCTATTAGTTTAACAGGGTGGCTCTTCTCTTCACACAAAAATCTGTCTTATATTATTAAATTATAATAATATTGTAGGTTGACAGTAACTAAAGTAAATTAATATTACAATTACCCAGTAATATTTCATTTCTCCAAGAGTTAGAGGAGACTATAAAGATCACACAGTCACCCTTTAGTCCCTCAACACAAGATTTATTGGTTGATTTGTATGTCCCACTTATACCCAGGGACTCAATCTAGCCCCCAAAACAAACATCCCGTGAGATAGGCTGGGATGGTGTGGGGGGAACTCATTGAATTAATTGTGACCACAGGGACTGCTTGAATTAACTTTGAATGGAATCTGAGGAAAAAGACTTAACAGTTCATGAAATATTTACAACGAACCAATAAAACCAAGAGCAAAAGCAAACAAGCAAGCTAGCAGATCATTCCATTTGCAGACTGTATGTTAAAAATAACTCCCTGAAAACATTAAGCTGGCTTGCTTGAAGGCAAGACTTTAAACTAGCTTTTGCCCGAGTTCAAAAGTTTTGTATGAGGAAGATTTATAAAGAAAAATAAAAACGTGTGGGTTTTTTTAAATCTGTCATTTGAGATGGTTTAACCATTTTTTTAAATATTTTGTGAAGTGGCCTGATAGACTCATAAGATTTCAGCTGCAGTCATAAGATATACATGAGGATACTGTAAGATGTTTTCATATGTAATACCAATTATATACATTAGGCTAAAATTTATATGTTAAAAACATGAACACATGAAAAGGAAATGCATCCAAATATTTTATTACTCCTTTCAAAAATTTTAAAAAAATTAAAACACAGTATCAAAGTTAAGTATATTTCAACAAATTCAATGAGATGGAGATTAAAAAAGTTCCTAATTATAAGATGATCTAATTGTAGAACACTGTTGAATAAAATCTAATAATCTGACATACAATTTGAACTTCTTGATTTTAACAAAGGCTTTTATATTATTTTTAATTTCATTTTGATATCAAGATATGCTGATAGTGTGATGGTAATGATATTCAAAATATTCCAATGGGCATTTCTTCAACATAATGCCTTGCAAAGTTTTTACTTCTAAAATCCTAAATTCTGTATCAACTGTCCCCCACCTACCCATCCAAAAAGGACAATATTCCAAATAGGTTCACACAAGGCAGCCAGAGGAGAGACAGCCATACATATCTAGACTTTGTCTAAACTAAAGGAAATTGAAAACTTTGCTAGTTCTGATTTTAATATGCATAGAGTTGCATGTTCATGCTGCTAAATATTTACGTTAATTAACAGCATGTACTAGAGCAGCAAAAGCATTATGAGTATATGAGTAATTCTTCAATGTGCGGGATACAACTTTCAAAATAGTTACAGCCATATCTGCTGGAAGTTCTGTCAGTTGTTGTTTAAATACATCAGACTGAAGAATGTTGGCCTGAGCCACTGAAGAGATTTTGTGCTTTTGTCCCTCGATAGTCTCCACTCCCTGATTTGTGTAAATTAAAAATAGAAAACCATTTTAATCTATTTTTGTTATCAAGATCTCAGCATGGCAAACACAATTATGATACTAAAGATTTCCTTCTGTTTATATTTCATTGACATACCAGTACATTTAAAAACTAACTTTGTAGTGTGGCTACTGATGTGATGAACTTTAGAGCTGTGATTGTTATGAGATAATCTAGGCTTTTTGAAGGCATCACTAGAAGTTTAAAATAACTTTTCTACTCCTGAATCCCTGAAGCTCAGAAATGACTTGTAGGATATTTTATCTGAGAACCTTTTTTTTCCTCCCTCAAAGAGAAGAAAAGAGAGCTAACGAACTCTACAGACCTTTGATGGACTTTTTTCCTAGTAACTACAGACCTTTTTTACTAGGAAAATGTCTATCAATCTGTTAACACCTTGTAAACAATGCAGCAATTACTAGAAATCCGTCTGAATTTTCAGGAATATGTTTATCAGGTTAATTCTATTTTAATTAAATAATATCTGTTGAAGATTATGGAAACTCTGAGAATACAATGTTGATTTAACCAGAAGATTCCACGAAATGGGTCTGAAATTCTGATTAGCAGGGGCTTGAGAGTATGACTATTAAATGAATCTACAATTGGCTTGAGATCCCCACTCTCCATTGATAGTTCTTATCAATGGATCCTCATCATTTTTGGAGCAAGATATCAAGCGATATATAAGGCATGGATTCTTCAAGACACTGATTAAAGAATTCAGTGAAGACATAGATTCCTTTCAATTCAATGAATTCAATGAAGAATTCTTATCTAATTTGAGGGTGGCTAATTCTCTAGAATACAGAAAAAAATATTCAAAGATCTGAAGTTAGATGAAACAACAGAATTACACTTAATATAAACAATGCAGTGTAACTTGGGAAAAATAATCAAGTGTGTACCTATAAAATGGGGGATGTATAACAGTAACATCATAAGAGAAAAGGGTTTTGGAGTTGTATTTAATCACAAACTGAATATAAATGTGAGTGCTAAAAAGGCAAATGCAATTTTGGGCAGCATCAACATAAGCCAAATAATGTGAAATTATAGTTCCACTTCATTCTGCCTTGGTCAGACTCCACTGTGGCCAATTCTGGGAGTCAAATTTTAAGAAAAATAAATAAACATGGAGAGCAATGAAAATGATAGGGATGGAGAAGAGATTCGGGGTTCTGGACAGTGGTGTAAAAAACATCTTGAATTAAACCATTTGAAATACATTTCCAAGTGGTCAAAGCAGTTCTGTTCCACACAAAATAGATATTTTTCATTTAGAGAAGGGGGGGGGGGTTATATATTTGGGGTGTTTCTGATTCAAAATCTTTTGATATGTCTAGAAACAGGTAGATTTAGTCTCATGAAAAGATGTCGGAGGAGGATATGATCATATTTTTCAGGTATTTGAAGGGATGTTACATTGAAGATCAAGACTTGTTCCCATTCATCCCACAAAATAACAATTACAGGAAGGCGGGTTTCAGCTGAATGTTAGAAAGAGCTTTCTAATGAGAAAAGCATTTGCCAGTGGAGCCAATTATTGATGGAGGCAGTGAATGTTTATTGAAACAGAGGCTGAACAGCCTTCCAACTGGGTTGGTCTACAGGTTCTTGCACTGAACAAGAAATCCTCCTTATGGCTATGGAACAGAGACCTGTTTTCCCACTATCAAATGCCAAGGCCGATACAGTGAAAATGATGTCTTTGGGAAAGTCTTGTAGTATCATAACAACTCAACACAGAATTTCATTAGTTAATGTACCATAGTGAAATATACAATATATGTGAGGTACCGCAGATAAAGAGACCAGAGGAAAATTAAAAATGGAAGACATATTAATTCTGCTGTCCTTGTTCTGGAGAGCTTATTAATCAATGCGATCAGATTTAAAAATAAAATCCAGTCACAAGAGATAGAACGGCAGCCAATATTTCTTTTCAAACCCATTTATTAAGGGGGAAACATCCTTCTTTAGAATGGGGCAGAATTTAGAACTTTAAGCATTCCCAATTTTAAAAAGCCTCTAAAAAGACATTCATCTTTTCTTGTTGTCTCTCTTATGGGCTGAAGGTGAAACCAAGATTAATATGCATATATCAATTAGGCAACAGCCTCTTCCTCATTGGGTAAAAGGTAGCTGTTGTGACAACCTTCCTGGAAATCTAAAGTCCATGAATCTAATAGAGTCCTTGAATAGGAATTAAGCTGTGCATAAGATGTTTCCATTTATGGACTTAAAAAGTCAAGGGATCAGAAAGGAATACAATTCTGAGTTCATTATGCTTGGAACATGAGATTATAATGTATTTGGAGCACTGACGGAAAGGCTTTGAAGGATATCGAATTACCTACTTAATTGGACAGAAAGAGATTTACACAGACTATAAATATGCAATTCAGACCCAAAATGAGCTACAGTGCCACTTGTAATACAAGAGTTTCCTAGGAGGTATGATCACCAGGCCTTTTCTTGACATGCATTTTAATAATCCTATACTTGATTAAAGATAAAGTTGCCAAGAAAAGTTCAAATTAGGCATGACTGTAAAAAATTAAGAGTTCCATTGAGTGAAGGCTTAATTGAAAAATACATTTTAAAAAAAGCTGTAGGGGATCCTCAATAACAACAGAAGGGCAAGAACAGCTAGGTTTTGCCAACCGTACACATTGATGTTAATCTTCGTATCAACTTTCTCCATGAAGTATAGAAAAATCAACATTTATCCAATTTACTCATGTCTATTGTACTTTTATATGCTGGCCGAACAGCAGAGAAATGTATTGTTTATTTGTTTATTTAATTGGGCATATGCAGAGCTCCAATCATATCCAACATATTGGGTGACTGACAGATACCCCCAAAGAGTAACAACATTAAATCTTAAGATTAAAAACATAGCATTATAAAAAAAGAATGTAATAAAAGTGCAGTCAAAAATATCTTACATGCCAAGGAACCACCAAAACACTACTCATAAAATGCCTCCCTCAGCCTACAAGGCTCATTGAAGTGGCCAAGTCTTAATGGCTTTGCAGGAAGCTAACAAGTTAGAGCCAACTGGATACCAGGAAGAGCACTGAAGCTTATGCAACTGGAAGGAAGGCTGAGATGCCCCTTTTTGCTGTTTACCACCTAAGCCACTGGGACCTACAACAGCCTTTATTGTTACAATACTTGTATATATACAAAGAAAAGAACATGGGCATATCACATGCTTACAGATATACCCCCTGAAATCTATACTATAAAAATAGTTTCACATTTCTCTAACCTTCCAATTCTTCTTAGTGATTCTTTACCAGATACTCATCTTTATTAGCTTAGTTT
>JANHFL010008269.1:213203-234294 GCA_032468155.1 Oxyrhabdium leporinum
TTATTGTGATAAGTATAGATTTGTATTTTTGATTATTGATGTAAGCATTTGTATCCAGACGACGCACCGTGTAATAGGGGATTTGGTGTAAAAATAAAATAAAACTTATTTAAAAAAAAGAAAAGAAAATCACAATAGATCTCTATGTTAATAATAAATAGAAGGTAGAAGGTGTAGTATTCCTGAATTCTTGTACCTATAATAAAGATACCCAAATAGATATACATATGGCACCAGCAAAAGAGAAAGATGGTTTAAATTTAACCCTGGGCAAATATTTTGGATGTCTGAATTTTCTCAATAAGAACACTCCATTTCTTCCAAAGAAGAAATATCAGAGATGTGTTCGAGAACGCAGCCATCAGTTTGCAATATGGGAAATTGCTGTTAGATGTGCAAGGAAATGTTCAAGTGGTATACATTATATATACAAGGGGTTGTATATATAATGTATACTATGTCATATATTTGTTACCCTGGTGTGAAATATTTGTGACTTTGAATAAGGAACTAGATGAAAGGTTAAGCCAAAATGAAGACAATAAAATGTATGTGATTTGCAATGATGACCTGTATACCCATCCATATATTATCTGATTTAGTAGAGAGGAAGTCTACTAAAAGTGAACATAAAGTGACAGATTTCATGCATTTCATCTACTACACATATTAGTCTATGCTGTCAATACATAAGCATTCTCGCCTCTCAAGACAGAATAGTTGAATGTTCTTACTAGTTTGCTAGAAAGGAAAACTCTTGGTAACGTGTAAATGTGCCAGTTGAAATTGTAGCAAGACAGTATTCCTAGAACTTACAAGCAAAAAGTTTTGCATTCCAGTTCACCATTAACTTATGCCACTTCTCTAGCATATAAAGTATCACAGTGCCAAGTGGCCATCTGCTCTGAATAACTAATAAGGAAATTGTCCACAAAAGTCTCACTGAGGCTATTAATGAGAAGGAAATAGAGTAATTTATTTAATTAACACTACATTAGATAGACCTGGCTAATAAGCAGAAATGTACCTCATAGATTGCTGGGTGTTCTGTATTCCCTAATTGCTTATATCAGCTATGAAAATACAGTGATAGGATCGTTACTTTGGAGTGTGGAGTGCAAAATAATATAGGTAAAATAATTAGTTCTCTCTCTATTTTCAGACTATCATTGAATACAGAACTTGGCTATAATAGTTGATGAGATATTAGTATATCCTAAGATTTTTCCAACTTGTCACAGAATAGTGGTATGTGTTTGGTTTTTCAAAGGAAAAACTGGGGTTAAGATAGTGAACTTGAGATCTTCCACCTAGTGCAGGGGTGTCAAACTTGATTTCATTGAGGGCTGCATCAGTTTTGTGTTTGACCTTGGGGGGGCCCAGCATGGCCCGCTCGACATCACTCATTGAGGCTTCGTTTTTGACTGTGATGCCCTCCTGCAGCCCTCTGCCAGTAAAAACAGAACTTGGGAAGGCTGCGCATGGCTCCATTTTTGGCCACGATGGCCTCCTGCAACTCTTTGTCAGGAAAACAGAGCTTCAGAAGGCCACATGCAGCCCACCCAGGCTCTATTTTAGGCTGTGATGGCCTCCTGCAACCCTCTGGCAGAAAAAAATGGAGCTCAGGGAAGACCCGGGCAGCCATCCCGAGCTCTGTTTTTGCTGGCAGAGGCACCGCGGGTCAGTCCTTTGCTTTTTCTAGTGCGGGCTGGTGGGCCAGATCTAAGCACCCTGTGGGCCAGATACGGCCCACAGGCCTTGATTTTGACACCCCTGACCTAGTGGGACTAAGAAGAAGGTTCTTTTCTATAATGGCTCCCTCCCTATGGAACATCATCCCTGTGGGATAAGACTGCTCCCCACCTTGATACTCTTCCAAAAGGCCCTGAACACATGGTTTTACTAGTGGTCCTGGAGATTCCAGGTCGATATAGATCCCATCAAGTGATTCATTTGAATGTTATCACCAGGTGGATGGGTACTATTAAATTTTATATTTGGGGTTTTATCCCTGAAAGGTGCCCAAAGTCACCATGAGTGAGTTGGGTAGCCATATACATTTCATACATGCATACATGCATATATGCATGCATGCAAAAGTCTACCATGTCACCCATGTCACATGTCATCTAGTACATTTTTGGTTCATACTTTGCTTGAAAAATTTTTAGCAGGTAGCTTTATAAAGAATAAAATATAGCTTAAGACATTTCCGAATCAAGAAACTTGTTTTGTCAAAATGGTCTAATTGGTTGTATTCCATCAGTACTTTCTTCTCTGAGTTCTTTTTAAAACTCTTAAAATATGCCATAAAGGCCAAGTGATTTAGCAGGTGAAAAACTTCATATTTTATAATTTCTCATAACACTAACTGAAAATAGCAGATTGATTCAAGTAGATGTCCTAGGTCTTCCTTACATAGGAAAATATCAATAATTCATTTTGTTTCTTTGCAATTTCATTAAGTTTAACTCCTTTGCCACCCAATGGTTTACATGCATCATTTGCTGGCTTCTTCATTGCATTTGCAATTGTTGATCATGTTAAAAATGTTTCAAAATACATTTGTGTGCCTCTTATTGTTTCCTTTCTTTTTGGGAGGTACAAGTCTGTGCTTCTTTGTAGTCTCATTCAAAAAGACCTACATTCTGAGGGAAGAATTCTTTTCCCTAATAGTTTTTTTGACATTGCATATTGAATATATTTGACTTTGGGGTTTTTTCTGTCTGTGCTCACCCTATTTTTAAAAAACCTCACCCTATTTTTAAAAAAATATTTTCCAGCTGTACTCTGGGAATTTTAGTCTTAATTTTTAATTACAATTTTCCCTTTAATCATTTGCTCAGTTTGCTTATTTTTGACAGCAAAGATTCTGTTTGATAGGTTTCCATTTATATATAAATTAAAACTGATAGTATTATTTCTGATTGGCTCAACGGCACATATGTCTCACATATATATGTGCTTCTGATTTCTACTAAAGTTATTACTTCTAAATTTCATTTAGAAAAATTACAGGTCCTCGCTTTGTGATCATTTGAAGTTATGACAGATGTCCGCAGAACTAATTACTATCCAGTTCCAAAATTCTGGCAGCTGCAGCACCTCCCCACTCCCTGTTGCTATCTGCAATTTTCAGTGGTTTTTGCCATTTTTCAGTGTGTACTTCCATTTTCTGGCAAATTGAAGAAAACTGGTTCACTTAACAACTATGGCACTCACTTAACAACCACTACAGAAAAGGTCATCAAATTGGGAATGGTCACACGGTAACTCACCTAACAACTGTCACAACTTATGGCCATCATTCCAGGCTCAATTACATTCATAAGTTAAGGACTACCCATATGCATTTAGGATGATGAGAACATTCATTTATAGCAATAGTAATAGCACTTAGACTTATATACCACTTCACAGTGCTCTAAAGCCCTCTCTGAACAGTTTACAGAGTGAACACATTGCCCCCAACAATCTGGGTTCTCATTTTACTGAAGAATGGAAGGCTGAGTCAACCTTGAGCTGGTGAAACTTGAACTGCCAAAGTGCTGGCAGCCAGCAGTCAGCAGAATTAGCTGCAGTACTGCATTTTAACCATTGTGCCACCGCAGCTCCTAAATTATGCAGCCTAAATTAATTTACTTTAAACTATAACAAGACGATCCTGGTCATTTTGGTCAAGGGAAGATATCAGGTCCTAAATAATAAGTTAATGTAAGGGTGTTAATAATATAACCTACTTTGATATAGCACTTTGGAAAGCCCTTGCTTCTATTTTTAGTTAGGCACATTTTGCCATTACACATATGTTTTAAACCATGCTTAATTTTAACAATGATTTCTTGAAACATATTAGTCAGTCAATGTTTGAAATTCATGTGTTTTAAATATTTTAGCTCAAAGTTAATCAGAGTTGATAGGAATTTGAAATAACAGTTTCCAAACTTGCCTTCAACCTTCTGCTGGAGGAAGGGGGCTGAATAGAAAAGGGAGAACTTTAGTAGCTCCATCCACATAGCAGTATAAACTTATCACAGTTACCCACAGCAACCACGAAAATTCAATAGCTAAGTCACTCGTTTTTGGTAATATGATTTCTTTCTCTTTCTTTTCCACAACAGGAATAGGAATAGAAGTTCTCTGAGAGGAACAGCATGCTCAAATCTTTGCTTGGCTACAATAATAAATTGTGGCCCTCTAGTCCAAGGAAAGTTGCTCACTAATCCAGATCAGGTTCAACATCACGGAGCCATGCTCCTAAATCTATGACTGGTGGAGATGAATTTGATTGGCTAAGATTTTAATTTTACAAACCAGAAGCAAGGAAGCTGCTGCAGAATAATTGCCTCTTCTACAAGAGCAAGAAAACCTCCTTTATAAATTACTGCAAATGCAATTTCTGGCATGAAAATGAGGCTGTTTTGTTTTCATCTGGAAAATGTTGGAAAATCTCTTCCCAGATTTTTCTTCTCTATATAAATTCCAAGACATAATGTTACATGATGCAAAGCACAAAATGTTATCATTCCATTCTGCAGTGCTGATATTATTAACACCTAGACACTCGCTGGGATCCTTTTATTCTCTGGAGCCTTTTAATCTGATTTATATCCTTCTCATTCAGATTTTATTGATTGCTCCTTTATTGAGCCTGTCTGTATTTTTGATTTAATATTTAATGTGCATGTACATCACTTTTTAGTAGAAAAAGTTACTCAGGCTTTTCATAAATTTAGACTAAAATAAAATAAATTATTTTAAAATTTGCTAATCATCCAAACTATCTTGGTCTACAGGTACCTTAGTTGATCTTGTCCTCCGTTTAAGTGGAGCCTAGCAGAGGTACTCCTGATATTCTTCTGAATCTTTCCTCCCTTAGAGCTGTGCTTCTAAGTTTTATGGAAAAAGTATTGCTGGCACTACCCTACATGGACTCTCAGACAGATTCTGGAATGAGGCCAATGTGGTAATGTGGTCCAAGTATTTTAGCTCTCCTCATCACTAAAGCAACAATTCTCATCTGTCTACGGTATTCAAGAGTAGGGCTGTTCTCCCAGGCAGGCTTCCAAGGCTGGCCTTGTGTGAAAAAGACCAGGACTTTCTTTTGATAGGCAGTAATTCAGAAAAGATCACAACAACAAAAACAAATGGGTAGCTGGTAGCTCTATCCCAATATTTCAGAAGTTGAAGAAGGAGGTGTTAAAATAAGAAGGTATCAGATAGTTTTCTCATTATCTACATGTTGAAAATGATGTCTCAAAATCATAATTATTCCCCTGAGAATGATAATTAGTCTCTCTAAAAGCTATGTAGGCAAGAAATTCTGGGAATTGTAGTCCTGGCATAAGTAGAAAATGCCAGGTTAGGGAAGGCTGGTTTAATACATCCTACAGTTCTTTTGCTAAAGACAAAGTAGTGATTTAAGCTTAAGAAATTTTAGAAGGGAAACGTCCAACAATTTAATGTTAGTGTCATGGTTCCGAGTAATGGGCTCAATCAATTCAGGATTCTGAGGCTGTGGTTTTTCTCAAAGATCCATTTTATTGGGTACATTCAAATGTGAAACCAACTCTGAATAATTCCCACGCTTTAGAGCAATTGAAGAATAGATATTGTCCATCCCCCCTTGTGTCACAGATCATGTTAACCAACCAAGAAGGTGATGAGCTTCTCATCACTCCCTCCGCCGTTGCTAGGGCACGTTGAGCTGACCTTGGTTCTCATGAGCCTTATCGCTGTTATGTCTGGTACTGTAGAGGAAAGCATTCTACATTCTTCAAATCCCCCTTCCCCCCCATATTCATGGCAACTTAGAAATGAAGCAAAGTAAAGTATGGCTTCAGCTAGAGTCATTTCAAGAGTTGACAGTTAGAATATATATTACATAAAAGAGAACACAGGACAAAAATGAACTTTCTTCAGCTGACATTTTCTTAGGCCAGTTCTTTTCTTCCGATTGCTGCAGGGGATAGGACAATGACATGGTGGATTCTGAAAGCAGGATAACTTTGTTTTAGATCTTTGGGGATTGGAAATTACTTTTTACTAAAAATAGGTTCACTAATCCTTAAGAGGCTTCTCAGTACAGTTCTCTGTTACAGTTGCTGAACAATGCAACAATCAAATAAAATGAAATGGATCGGTATAACAGCCTGTACAGTTAAAAACAACAGTAAGGGAAACACTGGATACTTAGCAGTCATTCTTCCCAAGGCCCTGCTTGAATCACTGGAGGTTTTTAAGAAGAGACTAGACAACCATTTGTCTGAAATGGTATAGGATTTCCTGCCGGAGCTGGGGCTTGGACTAGAAGACCTCCAAGGTCCCTTCCAATTCTGTTATTCTGTTATAGAAACCAACAATTCAACTGTCTCAGCTCAACAAGAGTCAGATTCTAATATGACAAGGAATCCTTCTAAATCTGTCCTTTTACTAATTATATTAAATTGCTTTATATTAGATTGCTAGTATAAGATATTCAAAAACAAGAATATGAACATCTATGGTATTTAGACAATCTTTGCTGACCAAGGAACATATCTGATTTAATACAAGTGTGCTAAATTCTCTAACTCAGGGGTGTCAAACTCAAGGGCCAGATCTGGCCCACGGGGTACTTAGATATGACCTGCGGGGCTGCCCTGGGAACAGCGAAGGACCAGCCCACAGTGCCTCTGCCAGAAAAAATGGAGCTTGGGACGACTACATATGACCCTCCTAAGCTTCATTTTCACTGGCAGAGCACTCGGGCTACCACAGGCGCCCCCAACATGAGTGATGTCGAGCTGGCCACGCCCACCCTGGCCACACCCCACCAGCTCCCCCCCCCGAGGTCAAACACAACCCTGATGCGGCCCTCAATGAAATTTATTTCACTTTTGCTCTAACTTTAATGTGGATTTTACTCTGAATAGAATTTTATAATGCAAAATTATTTGCTTCAAATGTCATTTTATTCTTCTGAAAAGGGACAACAGGAAAATTAGACAGTTTTAATGATGAATTGCTGAATTTTAATGCTGAATTCATTTTTTAATGTTGAACAAAACCAAATAATGAAATTTCATATCCAAGGAATTGGATTAAATTTGACTGACTACTTCCCCCAAATTGTGTATAATGGCTTCTATACATGTGAGTGGATATACATATATATGATAAAACATTAAATAGCAGTATAAATGGCTCAGTAATTGACAAATACTTCAATTAAAGTTTCTAAAAAAAACCAACAACAGATGGGAAAATAATAAAGGACCTCTCTTTGTTTTCTAAAAAAAACAACAATCAGTGTAGCCAATTGTCCTTTGGTACTTTAGTATCTTATATTAATTTCCCAGACTGAGTACTTTGTGGACTCAGCTTTCTCAAACACAATCTTTGTAAAAAGCTATTCTCTATTATTTTTTAAAAAACTATAATGTTCTCATAGAAGCCATGGAAAGATTTTCTCTGTAAAATTACTTTTTTACAGTAATTTTAGGGATTTGGGGATCTGGGGAACTTTCATATTTGGAAACTATTTCAAGTTTCCTAAGAATAGCAGTCAAATGAAAAAAACAAACAAACCTAAGCTTACCACAACTTCACTGAGATGAAATTGGAAATCTGGGAAGCTGGGAAGGAGGAGAACTAGAGAGAAAGAATAATAAGAGAAAGGCAAAGTTGCAAGTGGCCATTTATCACCATTTAAGCACAAGAGTTCACTCTTTTTCCCCATTCTGAACTTGATGCTGTGCTTCCAAAAGAGGATGGAGCTGGTATCAGGAAGAGGGCTAAGAAAAATACCACCCCCTAGATTTCATTTAATTTCCAGTTAAATAAAAACAACTCCTTATATATTTAGTACCCATGTCCATTTATTAGATTAAAAATGGCAGTTCAGCAAAAAATCCTATTTGATCCAGCATAACGAGCATGTTCAAGGTCCCATTGTCAAAATTATGTTCTATTAGGTAACCTCGGAAATTTGCCTTTTCTGCAGCTGCTCCTACTTTGTAGAATAGTGTCCTTCCTGCAGAGGTCTGACTTTCTGTGGTTTAGGAAAGCCCCCAAACTGGCTTTTTTAGCAGGTCTGGGAGCAAGTTGATTTCTTGGGTGTTCATGCCGTTTCCATTCTCCAACTGATCTATTTGGCTATCACAGTTTTTCCATTTCTTCTATTGTTTTAATATGTTGTATGTCACTTAGAGTTGCTCATATCATTGAGGTAGCTGATAAATTGTTTGAATGAACACGTGGACAAACAAAGATTTGGAAGGATACCCTAAGATTATTGGATACATGTTGAGCATCTTGGCAATGAAGATCAATATCCCAGAGACAACAGCTACTTCTGTATCAGCTTTTCTGTATTTTTAAATACATAATGTCAATGACCTTCTTGGTATTTGAGGTGGCCAACATAAAAAGGGCCTTTTCACCTTGGGATGCCATCAGGCCTGGCAACCAACACTGGATGGAACCAATGGAGCTGCTGGCACCTGGGTCTGGCAAAAGCTGGGAAGCATGGAATTGTTAAACAGATTGCACATAGGTATAACAAGATCCAGAGATCTTCAGGACAAATGGGGATATCTGGTGGCTTCTGCCTTTAGCGATTGTTGTTACAGACAACAATAAGACAATGACATATATGTATATGCCTGTCTTTTCAGTCCTGATCAGTGCACACATGGGGACCTCATGGCAGCCCAACAGAACACAATGTTGCTAGTTTCTGGCGAGGTCTCTTAACTTGTACATATTTTAATCTTGTATTTTATATTTCAAATGTTATGTCGTATAGTGTGCGTTATTTTAATTGTGATGCTTCTGACACAAATAAACAAATATCAGGACTGGCAATTTGCCTGATACCAGACTTTAGACAAAATCTGCTTTTATTTCCTCAGGCTTCCAAAGTGCTTCTGATAGCACTTTTAAGTATTGACTGTTGGCTTTTATGCCTCTGGACATGCGTTTGCATTAGGTCTATAGATCACCCTGAAATCAGGATTAAAGAAGCATGAGACAAAAATAAAACACATAAAGAAAAGTCAAGGCCAGAAAGTGATATACAGTCAGTGAACAATCCAATTCCAGAGAGAAGTATGTGGCCAGGGAGGTACATAGAGTTGCACAAGTTTCAGGAAAGGAAGAGACACAGAAGAAAGGTTTTCCCACAGTTTACTGATAGGGGAAGGCTTTCTCAATTCAGAAGTACCAGCCAAATGCTGGCTAGGGATTCTGGTTATTATTTATAGCAGAGCTCAATTATGATTTCTTATGACTACACACAAAGGCATACTTTTGAGCATGTGTGTAGAGGGTTACTATTTATATCTGTATTTCTTGGGTTTTTAATTTAGCATGTTTTAGTAAACGTCAAACAAATAAGCTGAGAAAACAAGCACCATTTCGGAATTCCATTGTGCTTTAATTAGTAGTCTGTTTTAAAAGATTCCCATTCTAATGGTGTGTCTGCATTAAATTGTTAAAACATTTTTACACTTAACATCTGTGCTACAAAATCTTCAGCAATCAATTAATACATTCAAAGATGTTCTTCACCTGCAGATTTTTTTCTTACTAAAAAACAAAATAAGACAGCACTGAATCAAAATCCTAAAACAATGCATGCATTTTTTTTAGCTAATGGGAGATCATGTTCATGTATTGGAACACAGTTTTTCATGTGACCAAGTTACTGCTTTTAGCATGCTCAAATTAAGTGGACTCAGGAATTTTTAGAGAATGTTGACTGCAATAGCAGAGGCAATGGCTTTTTGTGCATCATGACAATTCTGCATATCAAGAGGAAATGCTAAGATTGGAGAACATTTTTTGTCAGTGTTGAATAGACTTATCAATTTATTTCTCCCAATTCCAAGTGAGCTAAAGTATTTTTGTTTAAAAAAAACCTGCCACTTTTTAATAAGAAGCTTATAAAAAGTTAGCCTCAAACTGCTACTAAGGATGAAGGAATAAAAAGCCACATGCAGTACATTAGTACAATCATCCACCTATCTCCACCCAAAACCTTTTAGGGAAAGGGTAGATCTCTTACTCATATGTACCACTCCCAGATATAGGTAGTCCTTTTTTAGCTACAACAATTGAGACCAGAAACTCTGTTGCTAAGTGAAGCAGTCACTAAGTGAGAAATCATGTGATCATGACTGTTCTTTCCTTTTCCCCATTCCCCCACCCTTTGGAATGGCCACTCCAGGACTAGGATAATTAACAAGAAGGAGATTAATGTTTGAATTTACATTTATTGGCGAGAAAGGGATTTCAGAAGAGCAAGCAGTCTCACAATGCACATTGAAAGCAATGTAATGGCACCAGCTGTGTAGCTGATTACTCTCTTGTAATCCCTTCCTTTCCAATCTCTCTGCTTTGATCCTTTCTCTTCTTGTGATAAAGAATGATGGAGATACATACACACACACACACACACACACATGTATGTGTGTGTGTAATATTTTGCTTCTTTTGACAAACATTCATTTCTTTTGGTTATTTGTAAAATTTATTGGCTGCCCATCTTACTATACCACTTACTAAAGCATAAATATTCACTACTGAGTCTTCATCAGAGAACAGTTGCCTGGATTTTTCTTTTTATTTCTGTGGGGATAGAGCACAGGTATGTTTTTCTTCCTTGGGTTTTAAGTTAGTACAAAACCAAACCAGGGCCTCTGTTTTTCACTCTTAGAACTCCTTCAATAATATGCCTGGCCTTCAGGAAATTGATCCTGTAAGAGGCACTTCTATTATGTATGCAATTTCACATAAATTATCTCCTCTCAGGAAAGTAGATGAAAAAGAAATACTTTTCCACTGAAATGTTAAATGTTTTCTTTCACAAGCCACATGCACAATATCTTATAAATCAGTTTTCTAACTCTTGCTTGCACTTAACAATTAGGGAGGGGAGAATCACAAGCTGATATATGGAAAATAAATGAAGCTCATTTTACTCATTGATGGCTTTCATACCTTTTCAATCAGAATTGTGTTAAATAGAAAAAAATCCTGTAGTTTTGCATTTACATTTGTAGCCTTTTCTTCTCCATAAAGGAACGATAACAGTACTTTTCCAGTCATCAGGCATAAATGCTATCTTCATACACACCTGATTGCCCAGTTACTCTGCCAGCAAACCAAATCCATATTTCAACATTTCTCCACTTATACCAGCTGCAGCCTTATCATTTTTCAACATTCTCACATTTTTTATCATTTCCTTTTCATCAGTTGCTCTTAGACGCTAACATTTATGCCACTGACTTTAAATCCACTTTTCAAATATCACTCTTTTCCAAAATATGTCTTCCAGCATCAGTGTCATCTTAAATAATGGTATTGCCTTATTTTTAATTCCATTCAGTCTGCTGGTGACTCCTTCTTTGATCCTTTTTGCAAAAGAGGCTTATCTTCAACTGATCAGGATGTTCTTTTCCATGTGTGTTCCAAGGTACTAAGAAGCATTAGAATTTTATTAAAAAAAAATGTTTCAAGAATTCTCAATCACTAGTAATTTTATAAGAGCCTTTTGAAATGGTGGCTACAATTAATTTAAATGTCCACAACAACTTGGCTTGGAGCATCTCATACCTTGATACAGTCTCTCACATATATTCTTTTCAAGATTCTTCTTCAGCAGAACTTTTTAACCTTTTATTTTCTGACCACTAACCTATCATGTCCTTAGCCACTTACAAAAGTAATAGCAGAGAATATTTGTAGCTCAGAGGTGAACTGTGAGGTTCTTGATGCTCTCTGAGCTTGATGTTTTTCTTGCAAATATTTCATTATCAAACTAGGTAATAGCACTGATGATGTTTCCTAGTTTGGTAACAAAACATCTGCAAGAAAACCACCAAGCTCAGAAACCATTGCAAAATTATTGCTTTTTAAATTTCCATCAATTCCTCTGACTGGTTTAAGATTAACTGTTTTTCTAAAATAATACCCTCTGCAACTATATTTTAGAGATACACATTATACTATAACTTTCTGTACTGCTTTTTTGCAACAATCATGATTTTGCATGCTTTATTTCCGTCCACAGCATTGCTCCTTTCACCATTACATTATTCCAACTTTCTCATAATTTCTTTTAGCACTGTGGCACTTTGTAACATATTTCTTTTCACTCTGTTCCAAGAAGCTTCTGCATCATATTACCTTATATTAACTTTCCATTTTAATTCTGTCAATAGTAATCTATATTCTTATGCATTTTAATAAAGCACGTGCACTTTTCCCTTACACTTGTTCTTTCATTTTATTTCTATTTCCATTGGGTTCTCAATGTTCACTGAGTTTGCTTGCTTTGCTGTATATGTTTTATTACCAGTCTGCCTATTAGTGAAGGGTACCAAATGAAACCACTTGAACAACGTAAGAAGTGCTCTGGATTGTTGTCAGTGACAACATTATTACATAAATTACATAAACTGTCCCCAAGTTGGGGCTTCAAGAAATGTTGGGAACACAAGTCCCAAAATTTGCAGAGAATTTCCTAAAGATCATTAAATTGCACAAGGGTGACATATACAGGTAGTCCTTGACTTACGTCCACAATTGAGCCCAAACGTCCTGTTGTCAAATGAGACATTTGTTATGTGAATTTTGTCCCATTTTACAACCTTTCTTGCCTCAGTTGTTTAAGTGAATCACTGCAGTTGATAAGATAGTAACCTGGTTGTTAAGTGAACCTTGGCTTCCCCATTGACTTTGCTTGTCAGAAGATCGCAAAAAATGATGACGTGATCTTGGGACAAAGCAACGGTCATAAATATGAACCAGTTGCCAAGTATCTGAATTTTGATCAGATGTCCAAGAGTATGCTGGAAAGTTCATAGCTGAAAAATGGTCAGAAGTCACTTTTTTCAGTGCTGTTGCAACTTTGAATGGTTACTAAATAAACTGTTGTAAGTCGAGGAGTACCTGTACTGTTATTTGGTATGACAGATATTCCCAATGAAAATATGTTATATTAATTACTGAGCAGGAGGAGGGCACTTGGCCTTATTGGGACTCCATACTAGTATAGTGCCTCCTATTGATCAATAACTATTATAACATCTATATCCATAACCCAAGGGGAGGCAGTCTAGAGGCCTCTAATATAAAGCTCAGACCAATGACAATCACAAAGCTTTCTAGTATGAGAGAATATATAAAAAAGGAAGGTGTATCTGCATATTTTGAAAATGTTTAGTTTTTAAAATTCTAAGCATCTGAACATACTAATCAAATCTCAAATTGCAGAATGAAGCTATCTACATTCAAACTCTTATGTATTAAAAACTGTAGTCAAAGAAGCTATTTGCTGATTTCGGCTCCATTCTAAAACCATTAAGCTCAGGGTGTATTGATTTTCCCCAGTGTAATAAAAACCAGTATAGAAGGGGTCATACATCAGCATATTCTAAATCCTGCAGATAAAAATACTTAACTTTTAACTTTTAGTGGAGGAAAAATCAATATAATCAAAATAAATATTTGCCTATGAATAATGTATATTCTCAGGGACTCTCGAGTTGAATTAACTTTTAAGAACACTCTTGGGTTCACATAAGTAATGAAACTTTACAGGTTGCTCAAAGAGCACTGCTCAGAGACAGAGAGGGGCAATTTATCAGCAGCCTTGGTTTTTTTTTTGGTTTTTTTTCATGAGAGAAAAGAACATAGCCTGGCCTACCTGATAAATCTGACGATCTCCACTTTCAGTGGCTGGATTTTATCACTTCAGAATACAAATACTGGATTGTAAAACAGTGCCAAAAACATCTTCACAATCATATCCCCCATATAATCCAGGCTCTCATAGTCCAGCCTGACCTTTTAACGTGGTGATTTTTAAATGCTACAATCAACTCTTTTCGGGACTATATTGTTCAAGCAAACAATCTAAAGCTTGCATTAAAAACTCTGTATCATGAAATTCTTTATGCTGCAAACATATTCCTTCAAAATATTTCCAAATCAACATGTCTCTGGGATACTAAATATCAGCTGCAGGTACATCTATTGAAAAGAATGAAGAATATTTGCTTTTTAAATTAGAATAAGTGAAAATGGATGACAAAACGTAAGTTCCCAATGTGCCATTTAATTCTCTCAACTTTTCTCCGCCCTCCAATTGCAAATGGGCTTCTGTCATTTCATTTTTAGTGATCTTCTGCTTTGCTTTCTGCAGCGTGATTAAAATATGAAGCAAAACTAAGGGTATCTATCTGTGGAGGTGGTCAAAAAAAGGCAAGAGGGTGGCATTATTAACATTGTCACAGCTGACACCTTGAGGGTTTTTTGTTTTACTATTTGCAGATCTCATTGTACAAAACAATACTGTATTAGATTGTTTGCTTGTACAATATATTTCGAAAATGAGCTGGTTACACCTGCCTTCAAATTGGAGCTGCTGTAGTCAAAGAAGAAATAATAATGTTAATTTATTTGTAAAAGATGGAAGTTTGTTCTCTAACTTTTAATCCCTGGTTTTAGATGCAGAGGCATTTTGAATCATGCAGGGTTAGCTTTCCTCTTACCCCTATAGATCTGCAATAAAGGGAAAAAGCCTTGGCTATATTTTTGCTAGATTAATAGAAGCAATTTCTGATTTCAAAGCTCAGACACAATGTATGAATTTCTACTTAAATAAGTGTCTGGTATACTTCCTCAAGTACATACTGATGGCTTAATTTATTTTCATATACCAATCTTCAAGAAAACACCACACGCTTCCCACCAGACAGGAATAAAAGCTTTCTTGTACTTACACCTAACCACACAGCAAACAGGATTAGGAGAAAGATGTATCTTCTATTTACTCAGCAACCAGAGAATACATTTTTTGATACTGGCTTTAAACCAAACAGCAAAGCAAAGAGCAAATGGATAAACAGTTAAAGCAAACCACTTGCATTAGAGGACTTGTGTTGAGCAATTGATGAATATCATTGCTAAAATGCTAGATATTCCTAATGGCTCACTATTATAAAAATACCTTGTGGTTCATTCAATCACTAGGATATTTCAGTAGTGGAAGGAATGAAACGGAAACATTCCCTCTTCCTTCTTTCTATCTCAGATGCTTGTGTTGCCAAGCAGTACTCCAGCCATCAGGAGGGCAGCGTAGTATAATTGCTATGAATATTTTTGATAAGACTCTCAAACTCTACACCTAGATTTTCCCCTTTCCTTGTTTCCTTATGATGTGTTTCTTTAAAGAGAAAACTTATTTTCTTTTCCAAGACACCAACTGACTGATTCCCATTAAAGAGCTTGAACTACGGTGCAACTGGAATGGTTTTATAGAAGAGGCAAAAATAGTCCATTGGAATATCTCATGCTTTTGAGAGCAGGCAAGAGCCAAATAAAAATCTTTCTCAATTCTGAAGTCTGAATTTTGCAGAGCTCATTTTATATAAAGATGATACTAACTACACAGTGTGAAATAGAAAAACAGAGTTGAGCCAGCAAATAGTGAGAAAGAGCTAGAAAACATCTCAGAAACAATTAGTATCTCAGGAACAATAACAGATTATTATAACCACATGGTACCACTGTAGCAAACAAACCAAGTAAAGACCTACAAAATATCTTAAATTAATGAAATGATACAGTAGCCCAGGAGGAACCAGCAGGAGTCCTTTAGAACAGGGGTGTCAAACTCACAGCCCGTGGTTCGGATGTGTCATGTGCTGGCCACACCCACCCTGGTTTAGTGAAAGGGGGGAAAGTTGCGATACGCTATGTGAGGACAATGTGTTGTGGCGAGTTTGACACCTCTGCTTTAGAACATGCATGGTAAGGACTATAACAGCCATTGTGCAGGACAGATAGGCAGAAGACTAGGAGGGCATATCCATGAGCATCAAATAGCAGTCAGAAGAATCACATTGAAAATTCCTTAATCTCACAACACAGAGACAGATTCACTCATATTTTGAATTGGAAAACTAAGCTAAATCCAGAAACAATAGGGAAGTTTGGCATTCAGACAAATCAGTCATCAATAGATAAATAGAAAATGAACCACATTTCCTCGCTATTTTAAAGAGAGAATAAGAAACCTAAGAAGAAAATGAAATGACCAGAACATATCCTCTCCAGCAGCCAACATCCAGATAAGCAGGAATTGGCACCAGACAATTAGAACTGTTTGATTATAGAAACAATCTGTATCATTATTGATTTTACAGTAAGAGGCCAATCTATTTTATATTTGTATTTATACCAAAGAAAAGAGAAGTTATTCCTTTTTTTTGGTCTCCCTTTTTTTCTTTTTTCTTTCTCTTTGCACTCCTGATTTTGCTTTTTTCTGTAACCTTTCTTTTCCCTAACAACTCTATTTTTCCCCTCTTTTTTTGTATTTTATCTTTTTCTGAAATTGATACAATTTTTTTAAAAAAGAGTCTGCTTAAAAATGTATGTTTAAAATACTGGAGTTAGGACAAATCTACTGGAACATATATACGGAAAAGAGATTTAATTGCAAAGCATGATTGGCTTACTTTTTTCCATGAAAGATTAAGAGAATACTTGAAGGATATAAGAGCGAAGAGTGGTTCTGAATGTAGGACAGACCATTTTCGGGTAGTATCAAAAGTGGTTCTGAAAAGATGAGGACATAAAAGAAAGAGGAAAGGAAAAGAAAAAAGGAAAAGTGTAAATGTTAAGGAAAATAAGGCCCTTGTTATGTATGAAAAATTATTATTAGATTTCTCTCTCCAAATAATGAATAGAGCATAGATGTAAGAAAGAAGGTGTTACACTGAACATTATGAAAATATGAAGTGCCACTTAATTATAGAGCGTTATGCAAATAAGTATGAAAAAAATACTTGGTAGAATTATGAAAGGAAAATGAAAAAGAACCTGTTATATAGGAGAATGATTGCTGCAAGAATGATACTGTACATATATTAAGAAAAAAAAAGATAATTACAAAGTTGTCAAAGGCCAAAGAACAGCTGGATTTAAAAAGGCAAAGAAAATGCAGAATGATTGTTATAGAACTAAAAACATTGTTTTGGAACTGTGTGCAAAGCTCTAAATGGGGATCCTCCAGCAGAGTGACTGGAATTAAGAATAAAAAATGTGAAATGATTTGGCATGAAACCAAAGTGAAGGAATGTTTGAAGGAATATTTTAGAGTCCTATGTGGAAATGACAGTCATATGTCAAAAAGTGAAATGAAAAGTGGTGTTAAATGTAAGTGTGCAAGAAATAAGAATGAAAAGGGAGTAATAAATATTGTGGGAATGGTGAATAGAAGAATAACATGTATAGTGGTATAAGTGGAGAAAGATTGAACCAATGTTAATTGATGGAGTATCAATGCAACTTGTTTGATGTACACACTTTGTGACTAGAGGATTACTGTTATTATATTGCATCCAGTTTTGGTCGCCACAATAGAAAAACGATATTGAGACTCTAGAAAGAATGCAGAGAAGAACAACAAAGATGATTAAGGAACTGAGGGCTAAAACATATGAATAACCATTGCAGAAATTGGGTATGTCTGGTTTAATGAAAAGGAAGGTTTAGGAATGATACGATGGCAGCATTCCAATATTTAAGGGACTTCCACAAAGAAGAAGAGGTCAACTTATTCTCTAAAGCACCTGAAGGCAGAACAAGAAGAAAACCAACCTAGAACTAAGGAGAAATTTCCTGATGGTTAGATAAATTAATCAATGGAACAACTTGCTTCTAGAAGTTGTGGGTGCTCCAACACTGGAGACTTTTAAGAGATTGGACAACCATTTGTCTGAAATGGTTTAGTGTTTCTTGCTTGAGCAAGGGTTTGTACTAGAAAAACTTCAGTGTGCCTTCCAACTCTGTTATTCTGTGATTCTGTGATTCTGTGAACACTTAAAAAAATGAATGCAAAAATTACAGGGAAGGAGTGTGTTACCTATGCCTGGGAAAGTATTTGCCAGGATTCTAACTGAAGAGTAAGAGAGGCAACTATGAACAAAGTTTAGGAAGCCACAGTCATGGAGTGAATCACCATGGTTGTTAAGCAAATCTAGCTTCCCCTTTTGACTTTGCTTGTTAGAAGTCCTTTGGGAAGGTTGCAAATGGCAATCAGGGGCCCCCCCCCCCCAAACTCTGCAACTGTTGGAAATACATGTCGGTGGCCCAAGATAATTCATTTTGATCACATGACCATAGGGACCCTGCAATGGCCATAAGAGTGAGCATCGGTTGTAAATCCTATTTTTCAGTGCCATTGTAACTTTGAATGGTTTTTAATTGAATGGTCATAAGTTGAAAGAACTACCTGTAGTTTCTTTCATTTCGACTGACTCTGAAAAAGGGCATGTTAAAGTAAATAGGCTTGAATTACAGAAATGTGATAGAATGAAGTGAAAGATCAGTTACTGAAAGCAATATTGGTGGCATATGAGAAAAATATGCCTCAAAATAAACAGAATGAGTGACAAAAAGCTAGTAGCCGTTAGGTTGTGGGTTCTTCAGCACTTACTTTTTTTAAATGTTTCAGAAAATGTTCATGTAAAAAAAGTAAAATTAGATGATTCCTGCATTGGTACTACTTCTTTAGTGGCCGTTTTCTAGATAGTTGGATAGTACCAGGTTTCACAAGATGGTTCTGGTGTAATTCTATCAAGGACTGAAGCCAGACAATATTAGATATTTTAGTCAAATTTTAAGTTCTTCAGATTAAATACAACAGTGAGGTTCAATTATCCCAGTGAAAGATGCTCTTTAAGCGTAGGTCATATTTTAAAAATCTTTAATGCTGTAGTTTTAAACGTTTTGACAAATGTCATATGTAATCCGTGTAATTTGTTCTTCCTTCCCTGTTCAGCTTTTAATATCTACAAGAAATGTGAAAGACTATCTTTTCATTCATCCTTAACAAGGCCGAGAGATTTTCCCACTACTTAAGACATTCTTCAAAGACATTTAGCTTAATTCAGAATCGGAAGCCTCCTTTTGTAGGTCTTTTTCCCATCTATACTCCCAGTACATTTGCAATCTTTTTTTTTTAAAAAAGAGGTGAAACAGAGAACAAGAATTGGATTTTCTCCAATTGCCCCTTAAATGATTTGCTGGCAGCGTAGAATAACCAGTCTGTTGCCTCTTGCAATTCTTCATCTCTTGATTTGTATTCAACCAGCTTGCAATTAGCTCGCTCAACTGCAGAGAAAAGCTCAACTGGGCCATTTCTCTAGTTCATTCATATTACATTCATTTCATCTAATCTATTTGATGTCTTTCCTTGGCTTCTGTGAGGAAGTATTTTCTCTGATGAAAAACGTTAGTGGAAAGAAGTGGGAGTTGCATTGTTTTTGATAATTTAATGGCACACAAAAGAAGGTAATACAAGCAATTAGCTAAGAGCATGCACTAAAATAACTGGAGTCACCACCTAATGATCCAGAATATTTATGAATTCACAAACCAATTCTATAGGGCAGGAATTGATAATCAGTGAACCTTATGCACCCCTCAACAATTGATGTGGTCCCCATAGCAATACCTCAATACCCAAGCCATCCCATTTTCTATCCACAAATTCCATCATCATCCAATCATTTTGCCAGCCATTTTGCACAACGTGTTCCCTTGATGTGATGATATTGCTTACTGATTCCTTGGAGGCCTTTTACAGAGTGAAAGTCTGCCCCCAGTTAGAAGGAAATTGCTGAAATCTACTGTGTTGTTACTCTGCTGGTGCTAGTTTGAAAGTTATTATGGAGAAGTTACCAGTTGGGCATAGTCCTTGAAGGCACCAAACAAAAGAAGACAGCTGCACATGTTACATTCCGCACAAGTTCAAAGGCTGCAGAGGATGATGCAAATACGTTTGAAGGACAACCGGGACATAGCTGCACTGAAGGATTTGTTAATGCACACTGAGGTATATTGTGATACAGAGGTTTGATTTATAATAGTTGTACCGTAATTTTGTTTTTTTCTGAATTTAAGAGACTCCTTTCTGAAATCCATCCTTTCTCCATTCCTAGTGTTGACATTATTTTCACCTCTGACAATATCACAGCCAGAGACAGCTGCCAGTCCAGGTCACCTCACAAAGTGGTTGTTGTGGAGAAAGTAGGAGCCAGGAGTAGTAGGCATGAGTTCTTTTGCTCATAAGCTCACTTGCCACCTAGACCCAGAGAACTCTGACACTGGCAAAGATATAGATTGCATCCTCTGGAGAATTTGGTTAAATCAAATAGGCATGTCTGGTCATTTCGAGGTGGTTGTTGTTTTTTTAATTCCCCTCTTTGAAAAGTTCTGGGGCATGGGCCAGACAACAGGCCTTCTTAGTGGTGGCCCTATTTTATGGAACTCTCTGCTCTTAGGCGTATGGATAGCCCTACTCTACAGGTAATTGAAATCAGGTCCAAATAGCCCTGTTTTAAGGATGGGGCATTTGGTGCTTAGATTAAGTGAATGACACCTTTTATGTACTGAGATTTTTTAATTATACCTATTTGTACTGGGGAGTGGGGCATTCATTCCCAGAGTAGGATAAATATGATAAAATAAAAATAGCAAGTAAATTCAGATCCCACATTGAGAAGAGTAGAGCTAAACCAGAGCTTTTGGAAAATACTAATGGTACAATTCAGAAACTCAGCAGAGGAACTACCTATTGTAATACCTGGATGAGGTAAATATGCGCTTCTCTAAGGCCTAGCTACTTCATGAAGTTTACTGGATCAATACATTATTCCCTTTTCTTACAAAATGGAGAAAGGCTTTAGAGATACCAAGGAGCCTTTTTCAACCTGACTCCATATCTTTTGGGACAGTGGATTTAGTATCCTGCTGTTAATGCATAAACATTATCTGGCCATTTGCACCTTTGAAGTTTCTATTATACTTCCATTAAGTCCCAAAGGAAGATATTATAAGGGAATTCCTTTTACTGGCATCCATGCTGGAAAGTATGGATCAGCCAGGGAGGCTCTAGCATGATGGAGAAGATATGTAATAATAAAGCAACAGCACCAGTAGCACACACACCCTATACACACACAGAGAGAGAAAGAGAGAGAGAGAGAGAGAGAGAGAGAGAGAGAGAGAGAGAGAGAGAGAGAGAGAGAGA
>JANHFL010008269.1:240164-261188 GCA_032468155.1 Oxyrhabdium leporinum
TCTCCCACTTTTTTTTCTAGTTGATCTGTTTTCTCTTCCACTTTTTGGGTTCGTTGATTTTCTGACAACTAGATGACCTTGACAATTATACAATTGTTTTCTGAACCAGAACTGCTTTCCCATCAAAGGAAACTCAGTAGATCTGAATATCCCTTTTATTCCACCACATTTGTGTAAGCTCATTTGCAGGCAAGCACAGTTCTGTTCCTTGGAAAATGTAACTTGGGACCTGACCCTTAGAGAAGGAGAATAACAAGTTGGGACTGCATGTCAGTGAGTTGCAACAGCAACAAACCACAGGAAAAAGAAAAGCCCACTGAAGCAAAAGTGGAAGAGAGATCTTGTTAAGCCTTAGCAAAGATGAGAAGAAAACAGAAGGAAAAGCCAGGAAATTTCTTGGCATTGCCAGAGGGACCTTTCAATCAAGAACAGATGGGCATAATTGAAATTGCTGATTTTTTTCAAAGTACACCATACAAGATCTATGAAAAATGAGTTTGTTGGAGTGCATTGTTGAAGAGTTTTTGTGTTGTATTTTGGTAGGGAAATATTCAAAATTCAAGCAAGTGCAAAATAGGTGTCGAGAAACTCACTGTAGTTTTAATGGGTTTTTCAATTGTAAATATGATTTGCATTTTTATTTCATTGTTACCAATTGTAACATTTTTATTTCATTATTACCAATCTTTTCCTCTTGTGATTCAAGATCATGGATGGACAGAACTCTCTCCTACAACATCCTGTGAAGGAGACTGGGTTCAAAAATAATGACTGGCAAGAACTGAGAATGGACTTAAACCTAATCCTTGTTCAAGTCCTTATTCATGACACCACACTGTTTTCATAAACCACTTTAAATACTGTTTGGTAAGAAAGATGGAACCACATCAGTAATAGAAGGATCAATTGTTAATAAACTCTATTCTCAAATGGGGAAAATTTCAACATTAGTCTTTTTGTTGATAAAAATCTAGCCTATAAATTTGGCCATTAAAAATTGACTCTAGCAGTTGTTATCACTGGATACCTAAGCTCTACTTTTGATGTAGTTCAGTGGTTAAGACACTGAGCTCTTTGGCTGGAAAACTGGCAGTCCAGGTTTGAGACTTGAGTGGCGTGTGATGGGTGGGCTCCCATCCTCGCCCCAACTACTGACAACCTAGCAGTTAAAAAACATGCAAATGCGAGTAGATAAATAGGTAACACCTCTGCCTTGAAACAGAGATGAACACAGCCCCTTATTGCCGGCAATGACTAGTGGAATAAAATCCATAGAGGGACTCATATACATATACATGAAAAGAGCTAGGGCTTTTTGATTACTGGTGTAAACTGCTATCATTTCTAACTATTGGGAATTTTTCTTGGGGTTGAAATGAAGTGGGATGAACAGGATCTGGAAGGGCCAAACTTATTATGTGATAAAAGAAGTGCTAATGGTTTAATAAGACAAGCTCCATCTGTACTATTTTCAAAACAATTTTTGCAAGTAACCCTTCTGAACTTTTCACAGAACATTTTTGGGGAAAATGCAGAGTGATTTCAGAAACCTTTCTTTTGATCCCTCCTATATACTATATATGTCAATCTTATTCTTTTATCTTTCATTTTCATGAAGTGAAGAACCTCCTATTTCTGAATTGTGTGAAATTTCATTTGTTAGGCACCAAACATTCCGTTTTCAGAAAATGGATTTGGAGATAGTACAAAGAAGAAATATGCTGTTAAGAACTGTCATCAAGGAAATTGTGGTGGGCATTTTTGAAAGAAAGGTGACTGCTTCCTAAGAAAGCATCTCTTTAAAGATGGTTCGTAAAGAACTTCTAAAGAATTCATGGATGGTCTTTAAGATGATTTATAACTTTAATGGGAGTAGAGGAGAAGGAGAAGAAATTGTTCCTACAATTTGTTTCCTAGTTTAACAGATTTCAAATGACAACATATTATTCTCCTTTCAAATTACAACTGCATTCTAAAATCTTGGAATAAAACATTTTGAGGCTCATGTTCTTAGATTTATATACCATATTTTCTCCAGAAACTCCATGCATCTTACATGAGGTTATCTGTCTTTATTTTATCTCAACTTCAATCTTCTGAGGTAGATTGGTTGGAAAGTGATTAGTCCACTATGAATAGAAGATAGTTGATTAAAAAAAGATCTATTTGGGGACATCTAAATATACCTTGCCCGTTATACAATGAAGCATGCAACATGCTTCATTGTATACGGAAGCCTTCATTGGTTGCCAGTTGTAATCCAGGTTCAATTCAATGTAATGGCTTTTGGCTTCAGCAGCCTAGATGTCACAGTGCCAGGATACCAAAGAAAATTCTTGGCTCATGATAAGCATAACAGGATGCTAAATATTACATGGAAAATTATTCTAAGGATACCCTCACTTGCCAATAATTATTCCATGCTAGCCTGAATATTCATGGAAGTGCATTTGCTCTTGAGAAAGCAGCTTATAGGGACTTTTAGATTGGCAAACTGTTTGCTCTTTGTCAACTCTTGAAGATGAAGCTTTCCCAAACATCCATGTGTGTCTGTCTGTCTATCTGTGTGTAGGCTAGGTAGATTAGAGAAAAAACATTCCAGTGGATCATTACCTAGATGGTTTGGTCCACAAACTGATTCCTTACACAGGTCTATTCAAAAGAGAGAACTTTGTGTAGGTTTGGACACATTTATTCAGAGATATATTACAAACTGAGCAGGCCTTAGGGGTTTAGCACATTTTCCTTTTCTATGTATGCCAAAGAACTTCTCGTCCATTGCTTCTTCCCATACTTTAAGTTAGAGTTCCAAAACTGAATTGCCAAAGAACCCAGCTTTAGTGCCACTTGTAAATGTAATAGAAAGCAACAGCCAATCCAGACAAGCCTTTAGGTCCTGGAGTTCATTTCCCTGACAGCATCTGTTGATATTGTTTCTGCTTCATCAGAAACTGTGGGTGGGCAACCTTGGGCGGCTATACTTCCTTTTTGAAGGGATGTGTTTGTGTGCATGTCCATTTTACATAGTAGGGTTTTAGGAGGAATTTGGTGGAGTGTCTTTTTAAATTTTAGAGGCATAACAGTTTTCAATTGTCTGTCCAGATTAAAAAAGAGGCAAAAATATTGCCACCAGTTTCTATAATCATGACAAGAGAGTCCAGGGACAACAAAGAGGGGCCTCCAGTGCTGCATGCATCCTGGGCCCAACAATTACTGTCTTCTACCATTGACCACCTCAAATTTTCTTCATTAAATTTTGCTCTGCTGCATTTCATTCTCCTGAGGATTGGGCTAAACCCTAGGACTCTTTTTATGATGCCTTAAAATGCCACAGAGACATATCTCTTCTGAAACAAATAAAGCAGAAACTAGACAGGTAAATTTATATATTAGGCCCAATTCTGAAAAATCTCTTTGACAAGATTGCTTCTACACAGCTTTTAAAGGTGGCAATATATCAACAAACGGAAAGAGCAAATACACAATAAAGCAAAATGCATGTTGACACACATGCGATGGATATTAAACTAAAATGCATTTCTGCCCAAAATTCAGGAATGTAATCTTGAAGCTTAGAGTAAGCTGGAATTATTCCTCTGCTTTATTATTCATCAGAGACTAAGCCTGTTTCTGATAACTCTATAATTCATCAGGTGATTTAAGACACTTAAAATGAAATATGCTTACCCCACATCCTCTGTTTTACAAAACACATAATAAATCTCTTCATTTAACTGCAAAATTTTCATAAAGATACAGATCCAAATATGCATTTAGGTTTTACAAATGTAAAACCTTGCTTTTCTCACAACTGAATTGCTTTTTGTTGAGGCCCAGTGTTCATGTGTGTCAAGATCCTTTTGGATCTTGAGCCTATCTTCTAAAATGTTGGCTATTCCACCCAGCTTAGTATCATCTGCAAATTGAACGAGTTCTCCTTCTATCCCTTGATTTAAATCATTTATGAAGATGCTGAAGAGTACTGGGTCTAAGACAGAAACTTGGGGTATCCCACAGCATGCTTCCCTCAGGACTATCTCAATTCATTTGTGTGTGTCTGTGTGTACTTGTGTGTGTACACACAGGTGTTTATGGGCCACAGTTCATCATCTTTAAAAAGTAAAGTGACTAAAAGAAAAATAAAAGTTAAAAAATAATAATTCAGGAATATAGATCTGATGAAGCCAAAGGCTAGATCTCAAAACAAAACAGGATTATTGAAAATCAAATTGTTATTTACCTGAGATGAAGCAAAATTTGAATCTGCTTCCTTGTGATTTAAAGTCTTCAAATAGTTTCAGCCTGAATAGTTTCTCAGAAACTTACATATTGAAAGGACATCCATAAGTACGTGCAACAGAACAAAACTCAATGATACCTAGTACTTTAAATTTGGATAGACTCCAATCTGATTGGGCCACAGTCCTATTTAGACAATCTCTATTTATCCTTGAAATAAAGACCAAGGCTATTTGTTTTCCAGCAAAGTTCATAAACAACATCCTCTCCCATATTAGTGGCAACTGAGAACAAGTTACCCAATATACAGAGGGCCCCGTAATGGATTTTTCCCCAAAAGGCAGCAATTTTATAACTGGGAAAAAGACATACTAAACATACTGTTCTTTATATTTTTAGGGAACCTGTGTGGGATTGTAGCACAACAGCTATTTTAGTCTTCCAGATGTACAGTATTAGAACATCTAAATTCCCTATCAAGATGGCCAAATAGTGGTGATTTTTTTTTAAATCACGCCTCTACATATCTGAGAGGCATCAGCTGGAGAAAGCTCAGCCACTTGACTGAAAAGAAAATAAGTTTCCTTCCATAATGAAAGTAATATAATTACCCTTCAGGGTAAAAATTTCTTCTTGCTCTGTGGGGATTAATTTCAGTGAATTTCAAGTTAACTGCCTGCTTTAATGATTTTGAGCACATGTAGTTAATGAGGCATAAGAATGAAAAATCTAGGGCTCTTTGAATCATAATCTGAGGAAGCTAACAAACATGCCCCTTGTGTACACACACACACACACACACACACACACACTTACAAAGTCAACCACACTCTAATTTAAGAATGATGATAAAAACACAGGCAAGGAGAGTGATGTCGCTACTCACAGAAGTTTATTTTTCATTTGATCTATGTGGGAAACTAGCATAATCAGCAATTAGGACACCTCTGCCAGCTATCATGACAGATGTTACATTAAATCTTAAATTATGGAACACTCACTAATAACCATTTTTTTGTAATTTAACATTCTTTTCAGATCTAAAAGCTAGATTATCCACTTGCTGAGCTACTTTCTGAAAGTAATATCTGATTCTCTACATCCAGCAGAATAAAGCACATTCAATTTCTCAAAGCTTCAGGTAGTAGAAAGCATGGTGGCAGGATAAGATTTGGGTTAATTACTAATAACTGCCAAATGGTAATCAATTGTTTTGTTTCTTTTTCCACAGCTTCTCAAGTAACCTCCCTGCTACAATTTGTTTTGGATTCTGATCTCTTTATCCAGCACCAACTATAAAGAATAGTTCAAATCAGCTTAATTGGAAAGACCACAGGAAAGGAGGTGAAAACCACAACTTTGGCAGAGACTAAAAGAAGAAATGATTTAACAGACCAGTTGTGTAGAAAAATAGATCAGGTGTCTTAACTTGAAAATGCCTGTACTTTTTTGGCTTTTGAGAGAATATATAGGTATCTTGATTCTTCAACTGTTTTGAAAACAAAACAAAAGACAAAACTCAGAGTAAGAAGATTGAGTGGTTGCTCAAAAAAGAATTCTTAATTATATCTAGGTTGAAGGTTGAAGAATATCAAATATTTTAGTGCTATTCAATCAGTTAATTATAAAAAAAAACTGCAATTGACAATTGCAGAAAAAAGGCTGTCATGCTTCTAGAGTTGACAGCCTCTCAGTCAAATCCTTTTCTGTCCCCCATTAAAAAAATCTTTATTGACAGATATCTAATTTGTACAAGATTTCCAATCTATGGTGCAGATGCCCATGTCTTTTGCAGATATTCCCATTGGTGACTTCTCTTCACACAACTATATACAGGTGGGATATGCATCCTTCAATTCATGGGTATAACATAAACCACATATTATGCAGAAATGCCTGCTACCTCAAACATTGATTATCACTAAATTATTCCCTGGGCTCCAGCTCTCTAATATAAAAATGAATGTCTTTTTAAACCGTTACTGTTACTCCTACCCTTATCAGGTATTATATTGCTTTGATGTGGATAGATATTCACTGCTTGGCTTCCCCCCCCCCCACTTGTTTAGACTGGAGTAGTACTACCAAATAAAAAGTACAAGTACTACCAAATAAAAAATGAATATACTGTAAGCAGCATATTGTCTACCTGCTCTCATCCTGCAAGCAGTGTCAGGCTGGGTTAGTATCTAAATAGGAAAACCTAATGTTGAAAAACTTCCTATGAAAGTCATCAGGAAATCACTTCTGTATTGTGGCCAACTAAATTACAGGGATGTGTCCACAAAGTCATCCAGGAATCAAGCTCAATTTAGAGCAGACTTCTGCCCTTAACGTGTGTTTCAGGACTGATATAAGGTTGATTGAGATCACACATAGAACTCTTAACTTTAACTCACTATGGACTTGCTAGTGGTATTCTAAGCAGCTTTTTAAAAAGCATCTTAAAATGGTGAAATAATTTGGTTGCTTTTCTAGCCCCTAGTAGAGTCTTATCTTCATGGAACAGTTTGACATGAAAACCTGAGAAATACATCTTTCCCATGGTAGATGAAAATAGCTGTAACCTAGAATGAGCTCTTTGAAGAGATAATATTGTCCTCTCTAACTTTGAATGATGAAACATTACTTCTGGAAGTATGATCACTGCTTGCCTCTACCATTGCTCCTACCTTAAGCATGTGCAAATATGTCTGCAACCTGTTTCTTCCAAAGGACATTTAGATAATGCATTGTTGTGATTTCAAATGAAAAATGGATACTATAAAATGCAGATCTTAACCAGAGCCATATTTTTTTTGGATAAAATGTTCCACAGAGCAATCATGCCAGCTGCCTTCTAGAGAAGTTGGAATTGCAATTTTCCCCAACCCATACAGTTGCATTCAACACCTCTAGAAGGCATCAGGTTAGAGAAAGCTGCTCTGGAAGCATACAAGTTTTATGGAATATATCTGTTGGCCCTAAAAACAAAAGGAGAAAAGAGATAAATACCTGTAAAAAAAATAAAGTTTTGCATACATCTGAGTACTATATTAATATGATGGCGGAGTGGTTAGAATGCAGTATTGCAGACTAACTCACTGCTCGTTGCCAGGAGTTCGATTCTGACCGGCTCAAGATTGACTCAGTCTTCCAACCTTCAGAGGTTGGTAAAATGCGGACCCAGATTGTTGGGGCAATACGCTGACTCTGTAAACTGCTTACAGCGGGCTGTAAAAGCACCATGAAGCACTCTAAGTGCTATAGCTATCGCTAATATATTAAATTACATATTGCAAAGAGAACTTTGCTGAATGTGAAGGAAACCGTTATTGAATTCCCACTAAAGCAAAGTCATCTTACTGGATATTTAGCTACTCAAAGGATATCCAGTAATGAAAGAACTCCATCACTGGCAAGAACAATTCATTTATGCAGACCAACTTGTACAGAATACAACATTAGACAGCCTTCATTCATAATATGTGAGTCACTCTCACTTTTGCATTTAGCAGTTAGAATTTAAATGCTCCTGAATTATAATAGTTTGGGCTGGTAAAGGTTAAATCTCACAAAGTGCTAGGCAATGCTTACATTTCTGAAAGGTAAGAATAATCAGTTCCAGAGCTCTGTTTGATTAGCCAGTGCAGTTACTATATCTTTATGTCTCCAGGAACATTCAACTGACGCATTTCCACTGACATACAGATAAGCAATTACGTTTGCAACTGCTGACAGTATTGTTTATTTTGATTCATTACACTAAAGAGACCTTCTAAATGGTGGCTGAAAACCAAATCCTCCTTCAAGTCCCAGCATTTGATTCTGCATCTAGTTTGCATCTTAACAGAAAGATATCCTGCGATTGTGAAGCTATAGAAATTACAGCTAAAGAATGCCCAAGGGAGGGAAAAAAGGTAGCCAAATCAATTTCAGCAAAGGTGATCTACTTATTAACCATAAAAACAACTGAGGTTTAAAAATCTACTTTGTTAGATTTGTACAAGAATGCAATAGACAAATATTTCCCCCCCAAAATGTTTTACCAGTCATTACAGGATGGGAATGTAGTAAGATTTGTTCCAAAGCAAATCTTTTTGAGATTCAGCAGTTTCTTATATTTGATATTCAGACAGTAAAAAGGAGCCTGTAATTTCTCCTACCCTGTGCATGCTGAAGTGAATGCATGCTGAGGAGTAAGTGGCTCATATCTAAAATGTAAAGCTTATACAAGTCAGAAATGGCGTCAAAGATGTAAAGATTCAAAGTAAAATCCACGTTTGTTTTTCTCACTGATAGAAGGCACTGATAGAAGCTAACAAAGACCATGTTCGCTGATTCTTTCTCCTTTGTAGACAACTGCGTCTACTCAGATTCAATCCAGACAGGTGTGGATTTTGCCACGGAGATGACAGATGACAGTATTTGTCTCTCTCTTCTATTCTTTTCTATCTTGATACTTATGCATGCGTCATGGACAAAATGAAACTACTGCAAACCTATCAGTAGAATAAATAAAATTATAAAGAATACTTTTACTGTGCTGCTATTAAAATCATTCTTACAGATCGATATTCACTCTGAACAAAGGATCTGAATCTAAAGCACACTGTGAATGGTGAATTAGTATTGTTAAACATAAGCAATGTATAGGAAAACATATGGTATGGCTACCTTTGAAAAACAGATTCAAAAGGTGAGCCAGTTCTGTTGAATTTAATATCTATGATGGATAGCGCAGCTAAAGAAGTGGAGGGAAAGTCAACAATACCTTTGTGGCTTCCTAGGGTGGAGGCATCACATTCCAGAAAGGAACCCAAAACAAGAGACTGCACAGTCCTGAATTGGAGAATGGAGGGAAGGAAAGGTTCAGGGTAGCCACACCCTGGAATCTCCCAGGTTATATCTCTTAGATTAGAAAGCTAATACCTTTAGTTGGGCAAGATTCTGCCTATTATATGTAAACAAAAATTAAAAAATGACTTAACTGGATCTTATTTTATCGTCTTTGGGATTGTGTCTGACAATTTCTGGTTTGTAGTAGAGGTTTCTATATTATTTTATAGCAGTATGGAATTTGCTGATCTGTTTTGGAGTAGGTATAAACACTCTGTCTACCAATCAATTACTAGCTTCCTTTTGTTTCCATTCCTTCCTCATCCACTTACTAACCCCTCTCGATATAATGTAACATTAGCTCTGGGAAACTCCACATAGTGAGGAGTAATCTGATTATGTGACATATCAAAGCACTTTTGAAACAGAGAACACAAATATCTCATATATAATAATTCTGAAGTAGCTTAGAACATGACCGAAAACAAATTACAGTATTTTGTCATGATGTGACCACCAAATATTTAGCTAGGGTGCTTGCTTTGAGAAATTCTGTTTTTTAAATAGGTACACAACTTGTATTTTTTACAACTGATAGAAGTTCTTGTTTTGTACATGGAACTCTATGCCCCCGTCTTTCCAGATCTTTAAGTTTAGCTGAAGTATTCTTAACTCGATTAAACTATTTTAAACATAATCCCAAACACTGATCATGATACCACAGACTAGCTGTCTACAACATGATTGTGCCAGTAGAAACTTTGTCTGTAGCTGAAAAAAATGAGAGTTTTCCAGCTTTAACTTCTTCTAAGCAAAAGGGTTAAAGGAGACACACTAGAAAGGACCCAAAATGTGTGGCTAAAGGAAACCAACTGACTTGTACAAAAATAACTTATTTGTGATTATGATTTAAGTTAAGGTGCTTGATAACACAATGAAGTCAGGCTTTACTCAAAATTGATCAACTCACTCCCTAAAATAAGCATGTCCACACAAACACACGCCAGCATTATACATGATACTTATTTAGATGTCAGGTAAAGAAAAAGGAAATATTCAAAATATCCAGTTAAGAAAGAGACATGTAACTCTAACACACTGAGGCCACTTATCTAGCTATTAAATGTATGTGTTTCAAGAGCAAGTATTTGAAAAAACTAAGCAAGATAAAACATCTTTCACAAGATCGTTAGGATCAGTATCACTAGACTCAATTTGCAATTACTTTGATAATCCTGATAGTAGCTAGGGGACTGTTCTAAGATGAAGCTGATAAAAGATTGTACTGTTCCTTACATGACTGGAATAAGAATGCTGCTATCTTTAGAATGGTATATGCAGTCCACCTTCCTTTTTTTAAGCAATCAGGCAGAGAGCTATGAATGTTATGTCATTCCCTCATTTTGCCATTCTAAAGAAAGCCTCTGCATATCCCTTCCTGAAACACTGCTGAGCACCAGGACTTTGCTAATGTATCAAGCTAAAGTACTATATGTAATCAACTAAAATGGAATGGACCGAGTCCAATTCCCAGTGGAGACCTTGATCTGTGGCTATGCACACCTGATGAGTTCCAGCTTTTTGGGGGGGGGAACGACACCAGATGTATCCTGCTGCCAGGTGATCAGTATGTGTTTTACAATCACACACACAAGCACTAATTCAAGCTAGGAGATTTTATCCTAAAACTTGATTTTAAACCAGCATTTATTGCTTTTTATTTTTATTTACAAAAATGATGTGTTACCAGTGTAAATCAAGAATGATTGTAATTGTATTGGGTATCACATTTCATGCTTGTATCACAAAAGGACAATCTCAGACACAAAATTAAAGTTCAAGATGGCCAATACTGCAGGAAAACAAATGGGAGATAGTGTGCTATACAAAAAGAGTGAATTGCTGTAATTTTCACTATAAAATTTGACTTCTAGTGGCCAGAACTTCAAATATGTACATTCTGCTTAAGACTCCATGTAAAACAATAACCAGAGATGAAGATAGCCATGGGACAAACTTTGCTTTACTGTGTTTATCACTCTAAGAACAAGCTGTTTACATCAAAAACTGCAGTACAACAAACTGAAGTAAGCTGTAATACCATCTTATCCAAGGCAGTATTATCAATAATATTCTTTGGTGTAATTATGACATATTTATCTCACAGAGAATTAACAAAAAAAAAATAAAGTACTTCTAGCTGAAGTACACAGATTCAAAACCAAAGCTATTCCTCTACCTCACTCATTTTTAAAATTATTAATAATCTCTAATTATGGAAATGTTTTGTCAAATGATCCAACATGAAGTATCCTGCAGCTAATGCTGGTGTTATTGAATAGTTGAGTGGGGTTCAGCAACTCAGCTTGCCAAATAACTTCATAGCACGTCAAACTACAAAAGCAGCATTTGATAAATCAGAAGCCAGTTGCAAAAGGTGAACCATAGATCAATGAAGTATGCCACTGTATTGCCTACTCTCGGAACAAGTTCCAAAACTGGTTCTTAGCTGCTGAGTGGCCATCAAGGCAAACTGTTGGAGCTATTTTATTTCTTCATGACAGTTTACACTCAGCCAACCTCAGCTATTCTCAGTAATTTAACTACACACATTTCAGGAATTTAATAAATGTCCAGACCAGAAAAATCATCCTGATTGTCTTTACATTAGTGATTCAGACAATGTCTGAGAGTAAGCAAAACTTCTCTGAAATAGCCAGAGCTAATTGCTCTACTATCCTGAAAGACTATAGTGTCTTTCTAGGGGAAAAAATAGAGTTCTTAGACATCAGTTTAAAATTCCCAAGCTGCTTGTAATAGAAAAGTAAACTGAAAAATAGGGAAGAAGGAAAGGGAAGAAGATATTTGATTCTGTAATGACAGTTATAGATCCTAATACAGATGTAATCATGATATTCCCCTTTAGGAAAAGCAATATTTATGGAAAGTACAGAAAAAGCTTGGATGAGCCCCTACACTTTTCTTGGCAAATTTTTTTTGAAGCAGTTTCTATTGCCTTCCCTTCTTCCTAGGGCTGAGAGTGATTGGCCAAAAGTTACCCAGAAAGCTAGTCAATCCTAGCCTTATAAAGTAGTGATGGCAGGTGTTCAGTAACCAGAGTGGAAGTAATTTATACCTCCACAATTATTTGAAGAGTTGGTACCTTCCTTCCTTGTTAACGGCAACTGCTACATTCAACCTGCAAGCAAGATGCATCTTTTGTCATAAATATGTTTTGTATTCATTCTCACAGTAAATTGCAATATCTAAATGTCTGTTCCAAGGCTCACTTTGCAGGTACCTTAGGATTTTGTTACGGTAATAAAATGTCAAAGAACAAATCATAACAGATTAATGAACATCAACATCATATTTGCAGTTCAGTGATGATTTGTGAACCATGTAAAGATAAATAATCCAATCTGATTAGTGTGATCATATCAGCCTCATTGACCTCTATGTTCATTTAATTATTTTCCAAAGTAATTCACAGTTGTTGATGAAGGAAAATCTTGATTTCCAATAGAAAGTATTATTTAGAAGTGCCTTTATAGTAGCACTCATTCAGGTAACTGAACAGTAAAAGACTGATTTTATTAAAAGGATATTCCATTAAATCTCAAGGGAGCTTGACAATTATCAATCTTATATAACCACAAAAAGAATTTGTTTCTTACAGAGATTCCCCTAAGATTAGCTGTTAACACTCCTTGGCACCCTCAAGCAATGAAACATTGTGAATAATTTGTTAGAAGATCGTCATGGCTTTCTGCCATGTTTACATAAACTGGGGTGCAAAATTCAATAATAACGAAGAGATCTAGGGAGTAGAAGCAAATAAAAAATATGCAACATGATTTGCGTATTGGGATTATACTTTGGGTACAAGTATATAAGGTTAGTGTATGATGTTACAGCACAGTTTAAAACAATTGTGCGCCGGAATCCTATAAGGGCAAGAAGATGGAATAATACAGGATATTTGTCCCAACTTACAGAAAAACATCATTTTAATAAACCAGCAGCTCTATTTGACCCTTCATTTCAGAGGTTAACGTATGGCGATGCCTTACAAATTCCTAATAAGGTATTTCTAATCCCTTGGAAAAAGATTTTACAGTTTACCTACATTTTCAGAGTTAAGGAGAAGAGTTACTGTAAGATCATCCCCCATTCTGGAATTCCACATCTTTTTGCAGATGGTCATGCCACAGTTGGAGTCTACATCTCTTGGGAAATTGTGTGCAAGTTTTCTGGTCTCTTCTGCCAGCTGCAATCCAGGCTTTCAAGCAGAGACTTTTCAATTGACTGGAATAGCCAGAAAATGCAAGCATGTGTTCTATAAATGAACTATAATTATTTTATAATTAAAACAAAAATTGTTTCTCTTCAGTCAGTTCATATTATCCAAATATATTCTTCAATCAGGCAGTGGGGCAAGTGCTTTCCCCCAGATCCTTTATGGGCAAACTCCAAAGCAAAAACATGTAAAATGGAAAAGTTGGGATATATGGATGAGATGGATCCCTTTCTTGTCCTCTGTACAAGTTTCTTCTTACATCAATACTGCATTTACTGTGATTCTGCTCATGCAGTTATCAGCATTTGATGGACTAATTGGACTATTAACTCTGCAGCCAATTTCCTTCTTTTCTTTTTTTACTCTGTTTTCATAGAACATAGAGTTTGCATGTACATTATATCCTCAAAAGTCCTTTTGATTTGCTTTACAAATACCGTCTATATTACTTGCCAAATTAGACATTTATTTGCTGTTTATATTCTTAAGAGAATGTTTTGTAAGTTTGTGTGAAAGAAATTTCAAGCTAGATACTCTTTAGCCACATGTTCATTCTATAAATTAAATTGCCAACCCTTGAGTTGGATTTTTACAATGAGTTTCTCTGGATAGTTTAAGATGGCGAGAGATGTACAGGCTGTCAAGTCCACTTTCAAAAGTGAACATATTAATCAGAACTAATTAGCATCCCCTTTCATTAACTAGAAATCTTTTTGATGCTTAAAGTTCCTTTGACTGCACTTGTTTAATTTTAAATATTTGTCCAGTTATAAAAATATAATTACATCTCCATTTATTGAAGGCGATGGGGGTAGTCTTTCTTTCTGTACATTTCAAAGCCATCATTTTTAAACCTTTGTAGGGATGTCTGTTCAATGTTTCAGATTTTCTGATAAAACAAACAACACAGAGGATTTTTAGAGTTTTATGGGAAGACCATTTTTATTTTTCAGAGACACATCTTCAGCTGGGATATAAGAAGTGACATTCCATCAGATCTTAGCAAAGAAAAAAGACTGTATAAAAGGGTGGTTATCTGATGTATTCTGGATCTAGGGGCTTTAAGTATCATCCCCAATACTTCAAACTGTGAATCTTTGCAATATCAACTTTCGCATACCTGCATCCTTTGCTAGTTCCATCTTCTAAAAATTCTTTAAAGGTAGTTCTAAATAGGAAACTGTACATTCCGATCAACAAAACTGAGTACAATTAGACATGTGCCCCCATCCCTCAAGAGTGACAGGAGATGTTCTTGGTAGGGATGAGTGAGGAACGACTGGAGAGTACACCAAATTTATATACTCCCAGCAGGGTCACATAAGGCATGCTGTAGCAGTTGCCAATTTTTTTAAAAAAGGAGGTATCTATATTGCATAGTAATGATACGAAACAAAGCTGGATGCAGTGAAAACAGCAAAAGAATAACTTCATACTGTGCAGGAAAAGGCAATGGTAAACCACTTTTATATTATACCAAGAAAACCACATGAGTAGAAAATATAAAATGAGTGAAAAGAAGAAACACTTCCTTGTCATCTGCACATCAACAACACAATCCAAAGCTATTTCATGATCTCTCCTACTAGTTTCACCTGAAAGACCCAGTTAGAGAAAGATCATCATGGAGAAAATGACTATATCTGATCTAAATGACTAGATCTAATTAATTTCACATATTTATTTCAAAATTCAATGTTTTTAAATAAAATTGGGGAACATGAATGAACACAACTCCCTCAGCTTTATCTTCTATGACTGATTACAAAGAATTACTGAAACTATTGTGAAATGGTATCTCCCAAGCCTATTTCCCCCAAATAATCCAAAAGGTTGCTATAATTAGAATCAAAACTGTTGAGAGGTCCAGAATAACGCATTGGGTATACTTCCTCTCTTTATCTCCCAACATAGATAACCTACCAGGGCAACCAAAACTATTTCAATCTCAAACTTTGGTCTACGGATAAACTGAATGGGGCCTATTTGCTGTATCTAAGAACACCTGAAGTTGAGATACATGATATATCCTGAAGCATCTTGCTCAATAATGGCAAACTCGAAATTGAACTGTAATTATCCAACATGGTAGGTTTCATTTTCTTCAGCAGAGATTTCACAACAGTTATATTAAAATAGGATAAAGGGAACCATTTATCATTCTATGTATTCCCTTATCAGATCTCCCTTTGTTGCCTTAATAAGTGTAAGGCTATAAGCGTGAATAGGATTGGTATTATTCTCTCAAGAATTTTGTCCACAAATTGAATGAGTTCAAAAAAGAATGAAGGATCACAAGTACATACAGCATTTAGAATTTCTATAATCGAAGGATGAAAGGATAAATGTTTTTAGAGGCAATCCAGCTATGGAATTTCCTCTCTGTGCAACTGTGGCTGGCAGTCAAAAGACATCTGTTTACCCAAGCTTTTAATTAAATCTATGTTGCTGTGTCTCATGCCTTCCTGTTACCAAATTTAATATGCTTTTATTATTTTATTCTTATCTGTACTTCAGGATGCTGCAATCCCATTGCTTTATTCTGTTGCTGTGAAGCTATACTTTTAAACACCCCCAGGTTATGCAGAGAATGAAAATCAGGTAACCCTCTGTAATTAAATAAAAAAGCCCATTCTCTTTGAGGAAACCAGGCAATGATCCCTAACATCTGTTTCAGACTTGCTCACATCAGAAGGTAGATTTGAATGGTGCAACAGGAGATGAGAAATTGCTATTGTTTTTCATAAGAAATCGCAAAACTTGGGAAATTATACAACTGGGATTTTAAAAAGGTGGTGTCAGAAGCTGCTGGACCAATTATTCTGTTGACTAATTCCACAGTAAAAGGGATAGTTGGCTTGATTTGCTCATGTAAACAGAAGTAGCGGCATCTGGATTATCTGTCTACGCTCATCTGTAAGACAGGCTTGCTAGTGCTAACCGTCCAGTAAAAATGTTGCTCTGCTTTGCCACAGACCTCTTAAGTCAAAGAGTCTGCATTTTGTCTTCCATCCTAAAACACGTTTGCCTTTTTCTCTCCTTCTTGGCCTTTGCTTTGCCCCATCCCCCCTTTCCCCATGCCTCACCCAACTGGGAATGAAGAATATTCCATGTGAACTAAAAAAAATGCCAGTTTGGAATGCATACATATAATTACATATCTAGTAATTTAATCCCTGACTGGTCTGCTCTGGGTTTTTTTTTTAAGTATTATTGCTGTTGCATAACCTGTACATTGAAGCGAAAGTTAAAGTGAGTATTCAAAAGAGGATATTTAATAATGTGATATTTTTATGTAAAAAAAATCAAATTGTGTAAGAAAAAAACCACAAAAAAACATTCAGACCCCATTTTTGTTCTTTCCCCCCCTCATTTCCCCCCTTGTAACTGCTAACTGCTATTTAAATATTTTTGCACTGTGCTTTAACATTTTGCAATTCTTCTGTTAATCCTTTTTAAACAGTTTCTCTTTTTCTTTCAAAAATCACTTCCCAAATCTCAACTTGCATTCTTGTGTGATATGTTGTATATGGGAGTCATTCCTACTTGATTTTTAGTTAGACCTTTGCTGTAAATGTATACAGTCCATTTTTCCACTGTCACGTATTTTCTAATTTTGGTCAATTAATTCTGTGTTGTCAGCAAGGCTTCTCTTTTATAAAATACAAGTTGATTTTTAACCAACAGAACAATCCACAGAAAATGAACCCAAGTACAATGTCAAAGGAAAGAGAGGATATAACTGTAGTTCGCTGAATAGGTACAAGCTGTTCTTTTAGAAACACTGGTTCTTCTTATCCTAAGCATTGGATTTTTCTTACCTTAAGCATTCATAGCCATTGCTCCTAGGAAGGTATTTTAAAAAGCAAATTAACTATGGTTATTCTGGGTACCAAAAATTAAAGAGTGATTTATTAAAAGCCAATACAAATATTCTTATCAAGAGTTAATAGACTAATGAAGAAACTAATTTTCTGAGAAAAGAGAACCTCCCTTCTTGATTCAAATGGAGGGAGCTAGTCTGGAAATGTTGAGGTCATCTAAGGCATTGCAATATCTTTCTCCAGCTGGGTACTTTCCAGAAATACTTCTTGGTTAGAAAAAAAAGTATTTTCCCCCCTTCAGATGTTATGGATTTTTATGCATCCTTGCCACTGAAAGTTATCAGAGCTTCACGTAAGTTGTACTAATGCATAAATAAAATCTGAGTAAACAAATAATACTGAAGTCTACATGTTGCTCCTTTCATTTAATCCACAAACATCCAACATATCAATGTGAATAAGTAACTGTTCCTTTAGATCAGGGCTATCAAACTCCCGGCCCGCGAGCCAGATACGTCACATGCTGGCCACAACCACGCCTGGTTTAGCAAAAGGGAAAAAAGTCCTGATATGTCACATGACACCACCATGATGACGTGAGTTAGACACCCCTGCTTTAGATGCAGTAACTGGTTGCACAACCTTTAGTTTGCAAAGAGGGTCTTTCTGTAATTTTTGATCAGTCTCCCACATCACTGTGTAGGAATTCTGGGCCATTCCTCTATGTAAATTCCTTCAATTTTGATCTGTCACAAGCTGAACAGATCCCGCCACATCATTTGAACCTTGGGTTGACAAAACATGAAGTTTTTCTCTTTGTCTAGTTTCTTGTAGACTTGCTTTTACGTTTGGGGTTGTCTTGCTGGATATCTCCGCTATTCAGGCTTCAGGTGTGAAATACTTGATATTCTCCTGTAGAATTCTCTGACACAGAACAGAATTCATGCTTATTTCAATTAGCAAAGCATCTCCCAACCCTGACACTCATACCTCCATGCTTGACAGCCAGCATACGGTTCTTATTGTGAAATGCGGTGTTTGATTTCTACAAGACCCCGACGTAGTGATATACCTTCCATTTCTATTTTTGACTCCAGAAAAATAGAAGCACAGAATATGTAGTAAAACCCTCACTGTGATGAAGGGAAACAACATTTGTGAGATTATAAACTGCTCAGGTAACGCACAGCAGCACTGTTTTTTAAGCTTTCTCACATAATTATGGTATATGTCTCTATTTATAAAACAAACATCTTCTCTTATGTATTTATTGTATTAGAACTTACATCTTTGCCATTATATCTAATGACAAAGATAAGGAAACATTTCAGGTTGTCACCTATAAAGCCATGGGTGGCATAGGACCAAGTTTTCTGTGGGAATGCTTATCTCCAATTGATCCTCCCCACCCCCAAGTCTTCAAGCAAAGTTTACTCTCCTCAAATAAATGTTATCATTTTGAGAAACCATGGGAAATGTGCTTTCTTTTCCTGCTCCCTGCCCTCTAGAATAACATCTTCTGGAGATACATAAAGTTCCCACTCTCCAAGGGTTCTGAACATATCCCAATATCCTGGCTCTCCTCCCAGGCCTTGGTAATGGGTACTTGCGGAGCCCCTGTCATTTTTAAAATTTTCTTGTTGTTGTCTTGTTTGGGCAGTTTCTTTGCTTATATTAGATTTTTAACTGTATTTTAATTTTGTAAGCCACCTGGGCTTTTGGAAGTTGAGTGGCTTTAATAAATCAATCAATAAAGTATTTATAAACTGGCTTATGACATAACAATCACATAACAACATTGTTTTTATTTTCCAGTATATGTCCATACAATACTTCATACGTATAGTTTAACGGTACATCACCCAGACTCTCTGACTCTCACACAGCTTTGAATGGACCGATCTTTCTCTCTCTGTCTCTCTCCTCTCTCTTTCTCTTTCTCCTCTCTCTCTCTCCCTTCCTCCCTCTCTCTCTTTCTCTCTCTCTCTCTCTCTCCCTCTCTCTCTTCCTGCTCCTGCAGTTTCTTCTCACTTGGCTGGCTAATCTCCCCAAGTCTCTGTTTGTGTGTTTGGGAAGGTTGAGCCCAGATGGATTGGGGTGTGCAACCTCCCAGCATGAGAAGACTCTCTGTGCAAAGAGGAGGAGGAGGAGGAGGAAGGAAAATTGGCGTACAGCCATGAAAGAAGGCGCATTTCGTGTACCATTGGGGTTCCCAGCATGTGAAGAATTAGAAGGGCTTTGGGAGCTCTGAGGAGAGGAGAAATGGATGCGCCAACACGGGAAGGGAGAACATTTCAGGATGGATGCGGGCAGAAAGTGGAGAAAAAGCACAAGCAAAGTTTGTGTAGCGGATCTTGTCTGTCTGCCCAAGCAACAGTGGTCCAAAAATAGAATTAGCACGTACGCGAAGAAGAGGAAGAAATAGAGAATGTACCGTTTTCTTTGAAAGACCTCCTGAGTTGTCCACATCCTTTACCTCCAGCCAACAACCAACAACATATGCGCCTGCAGACCCCAAAATGATACAAACACAACAGAGGCTGTGAAACCATCATGGCAGGCAACCCTGTGTGCCTGGGACCACAGGAGTAAGCTCACCAGCTCTGTGTGTGTGTCAGTGTTGTGTCAGAGAGACAGAGGGGAGAGAAAGAGAGAGAGAGAGAGGGAGAGGGAGAGGGAGAGGGAGAAGGAGAGAGCGCAATCGTGGGCTGGGAAAGAGACAGCCAGCACTTTGTATGCAGCAGGAGATGGGAAGGACGGCTCTGTGAATACTCGTGTGTGTGTTTGCGTGTGCCTGCAGGCGTGTGCAAGGGGCAGAGTAGTGCAGCGCAGTGGCTGCCAGCAGACGAACGCCACAATTTGCAAAGTGAGTGCCCGATCGCATCTCTGCGCCTACAAGAGCACCAGAGAGTTGTGCACTGGAGGAAAATGGTAGGAGAATTTGAGAATTCCCACCAGTTCAATACTTGAACTCTTCTCCTGATGCTACCCTCCCTGTCTCTGGTTAGCTGTAATTCTAGGGAAAGATCTTCCTCCTCACCCATGGTGGGCTTTTTTCCTTCTGGCTACCAAGCAGGGGGAGAAATCTGGGTCTTCTGACCTCTTCTCACAGCACCACCAATCTACACTATTTTACATTCCACCATGAGTTCTTTTCCCCTCCTTCTTCAATGCTGAGAATCATGGGTTCTTCTTCCCTCCTTCTTCAATGTCTTGCTCTCCCCCACCAAGAGGACCAGCAAGATAAAGTTGAGTAGTCCTTCCATCTCCTGAGGTGGTCCCCTTCCCAGAAGCTCACCTGACATCTTGCTTTCCATGTGAAGATTGGCCCTCTCCAGCCCTCTAGCTAAGAGCAGGCTCCATAGCTTCGTTCTAGGATGAGTTTATAAGGGATCCTCCCCAGTCCTGTTGGGGGGCAGAGGTAACCCTCCTGCCCCCCCCCCCGATAAATTTGAAAATCTAGAGATTTGAGCAAACAACCCCAGGGACTGCTGTTCTGAAAACCAAGCAGGGTGATGTATTGAAGAGATGGGACCTTGGAGAATTGTCTTCTCCCCATCCATCTTCATTCAGCACTTTTGGAAGGAGAAGGAGATGATGAAAGTGGCACATTCTTGGTGTGAGGGCCCACCTTCGATGAGTGTGTGCAGGGGTGAGTTGTATGCAGCACACATGAATGTCCTCTCTCTCTCTCTCATCTCCCTCTCTCTCCACTCCCTCTCTCTCTCTCTCTCTCTCTTTCTCTTTCTCTCTCCCCCTCCCTCCCTCTCTCTTCTCTCTCTCTCTCTTTTTCTGCCCCCCTCACACTTACACATACACACCACCCACACCCCACCAGCAGAT
>JANHFL010008269.1:261288-272792 GCA_032468155.1 Oxyrhabdium leporinum
TGCCTGCAATTTGGCAGTTCAAATCTCACCAGGCTCAAGGTTAACTCAGCCTTCCATCCTTCTGAGGTGGGTAAAATTAGGACCCAAATTGTTGGGGGCAATATGCTGACTCTGTAAACCGCTTACAGAGGGCTGTAAAGCACGGTGAATCCGTATATACAAATCTAAGTGCTATTGCTGTTGCTATTCATATTCCGAGCAAGTAAAGAATGAATAGTATAATATCTTGATGTCTAATCTCATTTATGTTTTGTCTAGTTCTGTCTTTAGTAGACTACTTCAGTGTCTCTCAAGACACAATGTAAATGGGGAGCTCAGGATCAAGTAGCAGAATAAATCCAAGTATTGATGATGCCAACATTTTGGAGTTAGCTTCAAGATGCCTTTCAAGCAATAAAAAGCAGAAGATACAAACCCCAATAAACTCAGAGATAAATTTTCACATTTTTCATATTCAGTCTATGCTTTTACACAAGTTCTTTAATTACCTTGCCTTAATCAAATCTCTGAAAATTAGCAACAGTGGATGCTTATAACCTTTCATGTGTAATTACATCAAGATAACCAAATCTCAAAGTCAACTCAGATCTGGAAAATGTAATTACCTTCCCCTCCCTGTTCACACACACCAAATTCACTTTAAAATTAAATACATCTCTCTTTCACACAACTCTGGTTCTTCTCCTGTAACTGAAACAGAATATTGTACTCTTGTCCTTAGTGAACTTACCAAGAGTACTCTCATCTATTGGGTGGGGGCACCACAATGTGCAATGCTTCACCAACTCTTTTATTGTTAAAGAGGACAAATTAGATTTAAATATGGAAATATTCAATATTTTACTGAAGAAGGACAGACATTAAGAGAAACTGAAATTCAAAGAACGAGGTCTGATTTTACAGGACTGCTGAGATTTATTACAATCTATTCCGAGTGTAGTTTATCTACACAACCTGGATATCTATAAGGCAAGTTTATAAAATGGCAAATGGAAAGACTAGTATGCATTATTCTATTGATGAGATTGCCAAGGGCTTTAGGGCAATCCGATTAGATTGACTACGCTTCTTTGCTTGGAAGAATGCACTGTAAGAATACACTGATTTCACCTTGTTTAAATTGAAACTAAGAGCAGCAATCAATTAATCAATCCCAAATGTAGGGGCCAAATAGCACATTGATACCACTTAAACTTATATACCACTTCACAGTGCTTTACAGCCTTCTCTAACCAGTTTATAGAGTCAGCATATTGCCCCCAACAGTCTGGGTCCTCATTTTACCAACCTCGGGAAGATGGAAGGCTGATTCAACTTTGAGCTGGTCAGAATAGAACTGCTGGAAGTTGGCAAAATTAGCCTACAAAACTGCATTCTAAGCACTGCACCACCATGGCTCAGTGAGGATGGTACACCAGCTGTGAAATGACCTTTCTGGGCATTTCCTTGGCATCTATTGTATTTTGAGTCTTTTCCCTGACAAAAACCATGTTTTTATTTTATGTTTCCATTTAAAAATGAATATCTATTTTTTAATATATGGGAACCCCTTTTTATAGGTTTATTTTTATTTTGGTGCTTTTCAACATATGTTTAATTTTACTTTTCAATGTTATAGGTGAACAGAAAATGTACTATCGATGAGCAAAATCGAAATAAAAATGCTGCACTTGAATAAAATTCAATTGTAAGCACTCCTTCTGAAGCAATTGAACAGGCACACTCTGAAAATATACAATTGGCAAAGGAATAAAAGAAAAGACCCACAAGTTTTAATTATCGCAGGAAATGTTCTACATAAAAATATTTATTTATTTTATTTGTTTGTCACATTTTGAGGCAACCTGGCTCCTAGATGATTCTGGGCTGCTTTCAATTAAAGAAAAAACACATATAAAAGATCAGCACATACCAGAAGAGCAAAAATATAAACTATAAACCTACCAGAAGAAAATCAAAACAGAACAAAAGAAGACACAGCAATCATCCTGTCCTTAAGGCTGTGGAGAACAATTTAACGGGAAGCTAAACCAGATTGTGGTTGTACAATTTCCTTTGTGTATGTGTGCGTGTTTCTCAACTTTAGAAACTTGAAGATGTGCAGTGTCTTCAACTCCCAGAGTTCCCGAGCCCGAAGACTGGTTGGGAAATTCTGAGAGTTGGAGTCCATACAACTTTAAACTGTCAAGGTTGAAAAACACTGTTGTGCAGGATCAAATACAACTGCTGCCACCAGTATTGCATTCATAAACTAGAATATTAACTTTGTTTAAAGTGAAATATTCTGAAAAGTTTTGCTTTGGCACAGAACTTAATAATTACAGATGATCCATCAAAATCCAACTTTTTAATGAGTTCCACTATAGGAAAACAGATAAAAAGTCTTCATCTAGCTTCTGGAAATCTTCCTTAGTAATCTGAGCAGCGTACCATTTTTCTTCTCAAATATGATAGATGGTTTAATAAAGCATTTTAATAGATGCAGCCATAGCTTCGTTATGGCAGGATAAATAACTTCCTGAAACTGAAGTATAATTGCATGAAGAAATCAAATATTCTATCCTTACTCCAAACTCTTGGATTTTGCTGCTAATTTATTTGCTCAGATTCCAAATGACTGCTTTATTCCTCCTGTTTGGTGGCATTTGAATGGAACAAACCAGTCACCTTAGTGAAATATGAAATCATGTTTCAGGAACCTTTCAGGTGTGGAAAACATGTTTAATCATTGAGCTGCAGCCTGTTTAAGAACCTTACTTCATTTTCTCCTGACACGTTCAGAATAATAGATTATGCAAGGCAAAAAAGTCTTGCCACTATGCTGCTAGATAGGCATTCCCAGATAGTCCACATATTTATTATCTTTTTTTCTTTCTTCAGAACTTCTCTGTTCTGAATTCTCTGAAACAAAAAATATATAATTTTCTAGCTAGGTCCCAAATCAGGAGAACATTTTTCAGTGGGCTTTGCAATATATACTGGAACATATTAAACATATTTTTTAAAAAAAAATAAAGAAACCCCATTTATCAACCATTCAACAGGAACAACAAAGGTTTAAGAAACAGCAAAACAGCCCTGAGCACATTAATCAATATGCAGAAAAGCCTGAGCTGGCACATAATCACTACTCTAAGGGCCAGACAATAGTATGTCAATCAAAAGAAAAAGAAACCATATCCCAAATCAACACATTCTACTCAAACCCACATAAAACTGGAAGGAGAACCTGCTACATAAAAACAGCTAACTATCCTTTTTTCCCCATATTAGAGCACTGATGATGCTATCTAGTCTGGTAATGAAATGCCTACAAAAATAAAGCCAAGTTCAGAGCAGTCAGCAGGGCTAAACTGTTGCCTATTGACTATTAAATCAGCAATGGCACCTCTTCACTCTGTTGGACAGAAACTATCAGTAAAATGAGTGTGATGACCCAGAACATTATAAAAATTCTTCTCCAAATTTTCTGTGCCATCTATTCCTCGGCCATGCTATCTAGCACCATCTTTTATATAATACTGAGGCATGTTTGATGCAAGCTCTTTTCATTTACTGAACAGTTAAAAGTAAGCTAAAAGTCTAGGCTTCTATTGTTAACTCTTGCAAGCAGCAAACAGGAGAGCAATTTTATATATGGAAAGCCATAAAGAAAAGAAAAGTTCAAATTATATTTTTCAATCGGTTCTGGGGCAGTTCCTAAATCACTATATTTCATTAAATAACCATTCAGCGGAGTAGTAGAAATACCAAGAAAATTGCATGCCATATGCATCTAAACTCTAAAAGAAGTCTCCAAATTAAAACTAGAACCTTTTAGCAAACAAACAAAAAACTTACTGGCACAAAGACCATTTATTTTTATTGGTTCTACTGAGGCAGTGCCAGAGATTTACTAATTTGAAGGCATAATGGAAAAGAAAGTACATTCTGTTGGTTACATATTAATTCAATCTCTTCTTCAGTTTAAAGATCCTGAATTAATAAACCTTAAGGAAACTCAAGACTGCAAGTAATTAAGATACAGAAAGTAAATGCTGGGTACAATCACAATCCTTCTCATGTTATCTTTACTCTGTGGAAAAAAATTTGGAACATGGATAGGTCCTTTGACTACATGAAGACTGGCCAGAGATGGGGAAGGAATCTCCCCCACTTTGCCAACATATCACTTTCATAATTTGAGGGGCAGTGCTAATGTTAGAAGGATAAGATCTAAATTTCTGAGCAGAATACTTTCAAAATATTACAAAAAAACAAGGAATTAAATTGATATCAAATACTCATGCACAAAATATTTTGAATTTAAACTGTTCAATTTCAGATATGAAATCAGCCATTTGAAATAGGCTGTTCACCCATCAGCCATTTGAAATAGGCTGTTCTGATCATTTCAAAAGTACGCTGAGATTGAAACAATATTGTCACTCAACTACGTTGTATCTTTCTTGTACAAGTTTCAGGACACTATTTCTTAAACCACACACATATATTGTGTAATTAACTAAAGTAGCCATTAACATCTTTTTGCCAAGTTCTCTTTTTTGCTGTGATTGGAATGGAGGAACTATTTAACATTTCAAGAAGCATTTGCACAATGTCGTAATAGATGCTTTCTCCAATCTTTGCTGAGAACTATAACATTAAATGCACCAAATGGAAGTCAGTTATTCAAATTGTTTATCAGATATATTCATTGTTTTTTCAAGGTACCGTTGCATTCTAAATTAAAAGATACATTTTGACAAACTGCCTTCATATTTGTTTAAAAATTTTATGAGTCTTTCCCTAACTCATTTTAACTTGCAAGCATTAATGATCCTTTTAATATGTGGACTGAAAACAGTAAATGTATCTAATTTCTAATATTTCCTGGCCATTCTTCCCTGCTCCCCCCTCTCATACACACACACACACACACACACTGAGAGAGGCCCAAATACACACACACACACAGATACCCAAATATACTATCCACTGTTTTTTGATAGAATTGGTGAATAAATGATAGAGAACATTCAACATTCAACTAGGTTTTGAGCCCATAATAAAAATAACAGTGGAGTATGTATCTTCTAGCCATTTGACAAACTCCATATTAATTACAGTTGCAACAAAAGAGCCAATGTCTATTCTGAGTAAGATTTTTGATAACTACAATCAAGCAGTTTGACTCTTCTAGAAGAGTCCAGCTGCAAAGGAATGCACTGAAACTGTTAAAAAGAAATGAAAAGCGAAGTACAGCTAATGTAGAGTGACACACAAATAACAGTGATTTAAGAATTACTGAGCTCACTCAAATGGCTGGTAACAATACCCCAGATACACACCATTAATCTCAACTATTTCTACTTAAACCCTGCAATCTCCTTAGTCAATGTTTCCATAATTCATGCATGCTTTCTGCAGTATAAACATAATAGACTCTTCTCCTCTACTTATACGCTTATAAATAATCAGAATTAGAAAGGCCTGCAGGTCATACTTAAAAAAAACATTAAAACATAATCAGTAGTTCTTCTTCATTTGATACCAAAACTTTATTGAAGGGTTTTGAGAAATTATTGAATATTAAGGAAGAAAATTAATACTTAGGGATTCGAATTTTAACTATTTTTTTCCTTATTTCCATTTGCACATTTGCACTTTTTCTGCTGAAATCTTCTTTTTGAGGAGAGATTAATGTGGCAGGTAAAAAACAACTGAAGATAAAGGTGTGACTATCCATATGATAGGTAGTGGCTGTCCTTATTTATGCAGTTCTAAATTTTACCAGTCATTCAATTAACCAGTTTACAGAAAGTTTGCAAAGCCCTATGTTCAGTCAATACACTTCCATATCATAAACTAAATCCAGTTGCATCAGTAATGGGAAATAAAATCATGATAGGTAGTTGGGAGACAAAAGATATAGTAAAAGATGGGAACTTAGCAGGGTACTTTCAAGACTGGAAAACCAGGAATCCTCATTCAAAATAAACCATTGTAATAAAAACCATTACATGCTAGAATTGATTTTGGCTGATTTCAACAGTGCCCTTTTCCTGCATTGCAAATATAGGTAGGAATCCCATTGTTTTGTGTTAACTGAGATAACAGTAGCTGGTTACTGATGTTCTTGAATCTTAAACTTATATTGCTGATGCTACTGTTGGAAGTTAAAACCCACCCCTCTCCTAGAAAAATTAAATATTTTAGGATATACTAAAAAGGCAGAGTATTTCCCCTAGAAGAGAAATAGAAACTCAGAGAGGCAGAAACTCAGCCACCCCTCACCTTTGTTAATGGGCCATTAAGGCCTGAGCCAGTCTATTTACATAACAAAGATCTACCTCCTTCAGGCAGAGCCATTTAATTGCCCTTCATTGCATCACCCAGCAAGATTCAACCAAACTCAGACAACCTACCAAGCTAGCCATGACCTCTGACAGCAACCAATCAGGATACACTTCCGGTGCTCCAGGAAGTTCAAAGCCAAAGAGGGTATAAAACCAAGGGACTCTCAGCATCCCTTCCTTTTTTTTCTTCACCCAAGAGCTCCAAGGCATGTGATCCTGTTCATCAATAAACCTTTCTAAACTTCCATGAATCCAGTGTCTTTTTTCCCACTTGGAACTGAACCCAGAAGGATATTTCTTCCAACAGTAATTAGCATATATTACGCTTCTTTGGTGAGGGGGAAAGAAAATGAAAAAGGTTAATTCCTGTACCCCTTTGGGGTCTTCTGCCTAGTATCAAAATATAAGAATACCACATCTTCCTGCAATGTGAAAAAAAAAACCTGATAGTATTTGAAATATATCATTTGCTCAGTCCGGTAGCCATCAATATTTTAAACTATATTTAGGCTTTCCACAAACACTATAATCTTCATCAAGATAAACTACAGCAAGAAGATCAAAACTTTTAATAGCCTTTTAACCCTTTTGGTGACAGCAGAATAGCATCCAGCAGCTTTGTTAGATGTTTCTCCTCTAATTTGTGGGCAGTGAATGATGCTCCACTTTAATGTTCCACTACAGAACTGATGCAGAAATTGATTCTTGTCATTAAAAGCCTTGCCATAAAATGAAATGTGAAGATCTTTGGCATAGTCTGATGGACAAGTGGTATCTACTGCCCCCTTGTGCTAAGCTCTGGGATAATTGCAGGCTGGAAATTAAGCAGAGAGAGAGAGAAGTACAGGTCAATGCTCAAAAATTCAAAAAGTACAGAAAGAGACAAATAGAAATATTAAGACTACATAAAACACAAGCATAATGAAACCAAAACCATTACAAGATAGTTCCTAACACTAACAGAATCTTAGCAGCATAATATTGTAGAAACTTAGCACCCACCCCTCTCCTAGAGGAATGAAATAGTCTAGGAAATATTAAAAAGGCAGAATATTATACCTTCCTGGATGAGAAAAGGAGAAACATGTTCTTGGAAAGCAGCCTCCACCTTTGTTAATAGCCCCAGAGAGACTGAGCCATCCTATCTACAAGACAAAAGACATTTAGCTCTAGGGTGATGGGATTAGCCCTCACTCAGATCCAAGCTATTAAGCCATAATAGGAATTGCTCAAAGCCCCTTCATTACATCACCCAGCAAGATTCAACCAAGCTTGGGACTCAAGACAACCTACAAAGTTACCCCTGCCGGGCCCCATGGGAGTCTGACAACCAATCGGGATACATTTCTTGCCACAAAAACAGGAAGCAAGTTCAAACCCCAAGAGAGGTTATAAATCTCGCTCCCTCTCTCTCCCATGTGCTCTTTTTGCCCATGACCTCAATGTGGTCCTGTTCACCATTAAAACCATCTTTCCACACAGTCTCCATGTTTCCAGTGTCTTTCTTCCCACTTGGAACTGAACCCAGATGGATATTTCTTCCAACAGTATTTTGGGAATATTTTGTTCTGAAAGGGAACATAAAGACAATTATTGCTTCATTGATTTGGACAATTGTCTCTTCATTAAAATCTCCCTTTCCAAAGCAGAACCTATAGATCCCTATACAAGAATGCATGCTCTCTGTATGTGGTGTATTTGCTATAGGACCATGCTCAGTTCTTGAGCTAATTTGTCAGCTAGCCTGCTGCTTTCTGCCATAGAAAAGGAGGGAGGGATCAGTGGAGAATATTTCATTGCAGCTTTACAACTATGGCCTGGAGTTCATTTATCTCTCCAAGGCCATTTCTGTTAGCTCTGGTATGCAGTAGCCTTTGGTTGCCTAGCTACAAGGAGGTTGGGCTGTACAGTTTGTTTCAAGTTGCTGTTTTCGTGCACTTTGTCTCACAGCTTGCCTGGAATTTCTTCCTAGTAAAAGTACTGTTCTCTAAATCTATGGAGCTGAGGATTTTTCTTTCTAATTGTTGGAAGAAATGTCCATCTGGGTTCAGTTCCAAGTGGAGAGAAAGACACTGGAAACACAGAGGCTGATTGGAAAGATGGTTTAATGGTGAAGCAGAACCACCAAGCATGTGTGATTCTGGGTAGTTGACCACATGGAGTGGAGAGTGAGTGTTATTTATACCCTCTCTTGGGCCTTGCCCTTGCGCTTCCTGTTCCTGTGGCAAGGGCATGTATTCTATTGGTTGCTATCAGACTCCCATGGGGCTATGCAGGGGTCATGTTTGTCTTGAAGTCAAGTTTGGTTGAAACCTGGACTGATGCAATGCAGTTCCTATTGTGGCTGAAGGCTTTGCCCTGAAGGATAATCCCATCATCTTGGAGCTGAAGGTCTTTTGTCTTGTAGATAGGCTGGCACCAAAATATCTGCTGGGGAAAGGGAACTGGGGCTGAGTTTCTGTCTTCCTTAATATTTCTATTTCTCTTTTAGGGGAAATATTCTACCTTTTTAATATTTCCTAGAATATTTCATTTTTCTAGGAGAGGGGTGGGTACTAACTTTCTACACTAGGAAATGGACAAAGGCAGCCCTGACATAATTTGAAATTCTATTATTTTACCACCATTTACAAAATGTGACCAGTTTCCCACCATTACTGACCAGAGTCCCATAAACATTAATGTTGGTTTTTATATCATAATGTAGATATACTACTATTCTAATATAATTCTTTTCTGCATGGCATTAATCCTATGTTGAAATTACAAAGTGATCTTATCCCACTCAAGTACGCTAATGCTTTATAACATTCTAAAATACTTGTATTGTTTTTACAGAATTGTAAGAAGACATGTTGGCCTGTGAAGAAAATACATTCTATATGTTTCTAATCTGATGAGCTAGGCTGAAGCTTGAGAATTGTACTTAGGAGCTAGGATCAGAGGCCTCTGCTAAAAATCGGCCATAGCCAGAATTTACTGATATAATAGTTACTCTAGAGACAACCCCTAGGAACTAGGACGGGTGTTGGCAGCCCACGGCTCCGGAGCTGCATGCGACTCTTTGGGCCCTCTGCTGCAGCTCCCTGTCCCATCACTGGCTGGCCCCACCTGTCACCCTCCCTCGTCTGGTCTGAGAAGGTAAGAGCAACAGTGGGGCTGATTCTCTGGTTCCTCACACTTGCTGGAGCTTCCTCCAGCCCTTGTTGGTGCTGGGCGTGCCTCGGTTGCTTGGAGAGATGCGCAACCTGCTCTCTGCCCCAAGACACTGGTCCGACCCAGCCACGACCGACGCTGGACTCGTTAACACAAGGGCTGGTGGGGTGGGAATGGGATCCAGGAGGACAGGACGATGGAAAGGGCCCACCTTTAAGAGGTTCAGGGCAACAGGAAAAGGGAGCTGGCCCTGCCGAACCTCGTATGCACACCCCAGAGGTCAGGCTCGGAGAAAACCGGAGTGCCCCCACCAGATGCTTGCCTGTCATCCAGTTTCCCCCTCTCTCTATGTCTCTCTCTCTCTGTATGTGTGTATCTCTCGCGCGCTCTCCCTCTCTCTATCTGTGTGCAAGACACGCAACTCAATCTTACCCATGGAGGCCTCCCAGTGCAATGCTCTGCCGCAGCTTCAGAGCAAACCTCCGCCTTCCCTACATAGGATTGCAAGGCTGAAGGCTTCAGAGCCACAAAGCAGGGAGCAGTTTGGATGTGTGTGCCCTTTGAAAGGATGGTCGGCAGGAAAATCCCCCCCCAACCCAGAGATCACTTTCTGAAAGAGTTTTCCTCACCCTGCCTGCTTCTGATCTTTCTCCCCCTCCCACATCTGAAGCAAAATCAAACTGATTGGGGGGGGGGGATTTTCTCAAGCACAGAACAGATGCACATCCCAGGATTGCAACGTTGAAGGCTTAGGATGGAGCCTTTTTGGCGATCGGCAGAAAAATCCCCCCTACCCCACCCAGAGATCACTTTTTGAAAGAGACCTCTGCACAAAACATTTCTGAAATGTTAACTTTTAACACTGTACTCACAGGAAAATCCCACCCCCCTCACGGTTTGATTTTTCTTGAGATGCGGTTTGATTTTGCTTCAGATGCTTGGGAGGGGAGAAAGATCAGAAGCAGGGTGAGGAAAACTCTTTCAGAAAGTGATCTTCTGGTGTGTGTGGGGGGGGGGATTTTCTTGCCGACCATCCTTTCAAAGGGCACAGACACGCATCCAAACTGCTCCCTGCCTTGCAATCCTGTGTAGGGAAGGTGATGGTTTGCTCTGAAGCTGCGGCAGAGCATTGCACTGGGAGGCCTCCACGGGTAAGATTGAGATGCACGTCTTGTTCCAGCAAGAGGGTGAAGGCCGCAGGACTTAGCAGCCAGGGAAGATGGGGTTTTGGGGTGCAAAGGAAGAAGGGGCAATCTCCCCCTCCCTCCTGCTGCAGATCCGCCATGAAGTTCGCTCAGGGCAGTGCAACCGCTGGAGAAGGGGGCCCTGGCAGGCCGGTGGTGGGGGAGTTGCTCCAGAGGCCATACAGTACTGATCTGAGCCGTGTTGTTTCATGCCAGGCAGAAGCAGCCCAGGAGGGTGAAGAGCCCCTGCGAGGCCAGCAGCAGCAGGTGCAGCAGGCCCAACATCTGGGCAGAGGTGCGGGGGGGTAGCATCCGATTCTGACAGGCCGTATGGCTTTGGTGCACTTTGGCGCTCGCTTGAGGAACATCTCCCCACACATGCACACACCCCTGACCTTGCCACAGCTGCCAGTTGCGAGAGGAGAAGCAGGGGAAGGAGAAGAAGGAGGGTTGCCCAAAGGGAAGCCTCCACCATGGTTGACGATCATTCCTCAGCCAGTCCGGATTTCCCAAAAAGAAGAAATAGGAGAGCTTGCTGCTTTGGCCCAGCCACGGCTTTCCGAGAGAGAAAAACACACACATGCGTGCACACATATACACACACAGAGACAGAGAGAGAGAGACAGAGGGGGAGAGAGAGATAGAGAGACACACAGAGTGATAAACAGAGAGGGGGGAAGATAGAGAGAGAGAGACAGACACAGAGAGAAATACAGGGGGGGGAGAGACAGAGAGATACAGAGGGGGAGAGAGGGAGAGGGGCAGAGAGATACAGAGAGGGGGATAGGAGGAGAGAGAGACATAGAAGGGTTTTGTGGCTGGGTAG